>BQKN01000777.1:70958-82365 GCA_022839385.1 Asparagus kiusianus | reverse complement strand
GGGGGTTAAAAATATTTTTTCTTTCTATGAGGGTAACTGGGTCAAAATATTTCACTCAGGGGTCTATCTGCAAAAATTAAAACCAGAGAGACAGTGAGAGTTCAAAACATGAATGACTCTAAAGGGGTTATATCGGTAGTTGTTGCAATATATTTAGAGAATGATCATAGGTAGTACTCTATAATAGAGCGAAATGCAAAAACAATTAATCATACAATTAATCAGTCCCAAAAAATATTTATGCAGCCAAAATTTTTATTCATTTATTGCTTGCTGTCAACGGTAAAGCAATTACTACTGAAATTATTGACAAAAAATCTTGCAAACCAGATAATGTAATGGAAAATGATTGATATTCTCAAGATTTATTCTCGAAAAAAGAGGGGGGGAAATGCAAATTAGAGGAACAGATACCAGGGTGTAAGAAATCTTTGATGGCTCCTGGCATCAGAGTTTTGGGCAAGGCTTTGTTCCAGTACACTTGAGCTGTTAAGGTTTCATGGCTTGCTGCAACAACCTGCAAAAAGTAAAATCATTTATGTTCATTATATAGTGAGAACAAAAAAGGTTTTTTTTTTCTCTCCTCCATATTAGTCCTCCAAACCAATTATAGTTTGAATTAGTCCCTTAAATCTTCATATTTTCAAACTAGTCCTCTGTATCTTTTAAGTTTTAGGAAATTAGTCACTCTGCATATTTATCATCCAAATTGTTAACTACGTAATATGACAGTTACCAAATTACCCAGGTAGAATACTCTATCAAATCATGTTCCAAATCAGTGGATTCAAGTCTAATATTTTAGAATCTTTTGCCAATTTGTGTTTCAATGAAGTTTATTAGAGTTTGGGTTTGAATTCATGAGGGTCTAATTAGTATTACATAGAAAGTATTGAAGATGATGAAATATTCTTAATCTCAACCAACCTCTAACTAGAATGCTAATTTGATAACACTTAAACGACTGGAAAACTAACTTTAATTTAAATATGAAGATTTGAAAGGACTAATTTCAGACTATGAAAGATCCGATGATTAATTAATATTGAAGAAACCCAAAATTAGATAGCAAGAGATTGAAAACGAGGGGTATTTGTATGTTAATTTATCATACCACAAGAAAAGAAAGGAGAAGAAAGAAGGAAGTCATCTTGTGATACTTGAAGTATTTTCTGCATGGAATAGAAGAAAGAGGAGTGAACTTATAGAGAAATAAAGGAGAGGGATACGAATTGAAAATTGCAAGTAGCTCGCTAAGTACAATTAATACAGCGAAGATTGTTTAATTTACTTTGAAATAATTTGTCTCTTCTCTTACAAATTGCATGAGATTAGATTCCTTCTGAATAACAAGGCTCTTGCATGCGTAAGCAATACATGATAATATGATGTCGTGAATGCAGTTATCAGACATGATAATATTAAGATGTAATAAACTAGCTACAAGATGCGTTGATGAATTTATTTGATTTTAAGATTCCTGTTTAGGGCGCAAGCATAATTTATCTAGCTTGGAAAACAATTTTTGTTTAAAGAAATATACTTGAGTTCTTGTAAGCTGCTTTTAGTTGTACATACCTTATGTTCTTTCTTTTTCCTTGTTTGAAGTCATAAATCTAAATTGCTCTTAGTACTAAGAGCAAAACAACAACAATGGATATATCACTTTTCATGGATATATATATAACTAGTTCTAACATGATTATTTCTGTTTTGCTTTGTGTTGTTTTGTTTTGCTATTTTATTTTTTCCTTTTTTTTGGGGGGTAATTTGACTATAATTATTTCTTCTAAAGAGAAGTAGTAGAGACTATAGAGCTAGCAAATCTCACAAAAGTCACCTAAACTTTGAATGAGTTGCAAGAAAGTCTCCAGGTCTTTGAAAAGTAGAAAAATCCCCGCCCAAAGATCCTCTATAAGATAAGATTGTAGAGGATCCTGACTCACCCCGCCTAAAGACGAGTCCGGATCCTCTATAACCTTACTTGTACAAGATGCCTATAATTAGTTAGGTGGGCTTATATTACTGGTTTGTTTTAATGGGCCCCACAATTAAAAGTTTTTTATATGGGGTACACTTAGTGAGCACATATATTATTGGTGGATTGTAATGTTTCTCTACAACCAAGTATATGGAGGATCTTTATGCAATTTTTGAGAGTTTCACAAAATTTCTCTGAACTTCCAAAAAGTTCCATAAAATAAAATAGCTTTTTAAAAAAAGAATACTCTCTCAGGAATTTGTAAAAATAAAACTCCCTCACTCAAATTTTCCTGTTTCCCTTTATCACTCCACTATGGCAATCCCTAGCTTGGATTTCGGCTAACAATTCCGGTTGAGCATTTTGAAAGTTCAAGGTCACTTTGTAAAAATTCTTCAAAGTTCAGGGGGTATTTAGAAAGGCCAAAGGTATTTCGTGAAAGTTATTCTATAGTTAGTAGTTGAACATCGATCCTTTTACAAATTAACTCTATTTTGCCAGATAAGATGGTTGTAAATCAAACTTCATATCCATAGATAGAACAACTCTAACTCATAATTATGATACGATCTTTTTTTAGGCATTATGATGTAATCTTTACTTATGAGTATTGTTGTCATACAACTCATATTTGACATTTAGGTTAACCAGTCCACTTCATGGCATAATGTTGAATCAGTCAATCCAGTACGTAATTTAACTTACTAAAGTATGAGACATCCGCATTCAGCCGGTCATGACCTATGGACCCGACCTAAAAACCCTAGATATGAAGATATATGTCCATGGTAATCGGGCTCAACAAGTTAGTTACCATACCTTATCTCAACACGGCTCAGTTCCAACAATAGTCTGTCTAATTGTAGATACTTGATTTAAATTGTATCACATCCTCAGCATACTATGTTAGGAGATATCAATTGAGTACCCAATCTCTCTAAAATTTGACTTTTAATTACTGTTGTCGCCCAAGTAAATACCTTGTTGGCTAAGTAAATACTTAAAGGTCAAGTATATACTATAAAAACCACGCACCTCAGGATGATGACACTTGTAAAGGCTAATATGCCCTTGGCAATTAGTATAAATACCCTCCTACCTTAGGTAAAATAACAGTCAGATATTGACCTATGCTCATTACAACTAACTTGAGTAAATGATTACAACCAACTTGAGTAAACGATCGTCTTCCCAGAAAACTCTGGCCTAAATACCTTTTTTTAATCTCTTACATGAGAGTCTGACTTAGGCATCAGAGAGATGTTGGTGGATAGCCCATCAACATCAATCTGACTTTTTTCTGTGTATCATAGGCTGATCAAGCACATCTCAACACCAGAATTTTCTCTAGGCATCTAAGTTAAACCAGGGAGCCTTTTCAACAAGTCCAATCTTACAAAATCAATCTAGTAAGATTTTATTAACATCAACATGTATTAAAAGGTTAAACAATTGAGTGAATATAAATAATAATAAGTAAGTAATATAAATCAACCTCATAAATAGATTGTAACCTTTATTGAATAAAATAAAAAAACAAAAGAAAAATTGTGTCAAGGCCCCAGAATTGAAAATTGAAAGACCCATGTGGCCCAGTCATTGATATCATTTCCTATATGCAAAAGTCCTAAAAATTAGTGCTCAGTGTGATTCATCCCTTCCACATCAGCAATATACACTTTGTTTACCGTATTTTCTCAAAATCCCAAACCTTTACCATCCTTTCTTTCCCCTAAATCCCGCAAAAACTCCATCAGCTCTCTCTCCACTCCCTAAAACCCTAACTTCCTCATGCTCTTCCTCCTCTCTTCCTCTTCAAGGCAAGCTTCTCACTTCTGACCTACTCTTCCTCTTCCCGATTCTCAATTACTACCATCACAAATCCCACAAAAGCTCATCACCTTCCTCTTCCCTTCCTAATACCCTACTTCTTCCTCGTTCCCGTCCTATTCAAGCTGAGTCCCTCACCTGCTTTGCCCCTTCAATGCTGTCGTAAACTCATAAATCATATTACCTCATCTTCCCTTTCCAAAACCCTAACTATTTTTTCTTCCTCCTCCTCCACCTCCTCTACCCTTTCCCCTCAGTCCCCTCCTTCACTGCCTTCATCTCCGACTTTGCCCAAAACTCTCGCCTCCATCTCTCCTTCTCCGACTTCATGTCCATACTCTGTTCCCTCGCCCGTCCTAACGATTTCACTATCCCCTTTATCGTTTAGGCCTTGACTTCCCTCGCTAACCCTTCCATTGGTTCCCAAATTTATTATTTCTCTATTAAGATAGGTCTCATTAATGATTTCTATGTTGCTTCTGCTACTAAGAACATGTACTTTGAGCCCAAATAGGAGTTGGATGCAAAAAAAGATATTTAATAAATACCACAAAAGAATGTTATTGCATGGAGCTCTGTTTTCCTAGTGAAGCCTAAATTTATCCAAAGAAGGAGCTCAAATTGTGATGGTTTTGTTGGTTTACTTTGTTGGTCGTTCATAGGATACGAGAGGTATTGTTGAGGGGATTAATCTTTATTTGAAATTTTATTGTAAAGAGACCATTTTGTTGGCTTGGAAATTATATGTAGTCTGTACATAATGCTTTGATAATTGAGAAATAAAACTTTACATAGAAAAATGTTCACTTTAATTAATGGATGTATGGTGATTATTTACAAACACTAGAATTTTAGGTTTGGGTTGAAAATTAGAAAATTTAGGAAGGTGGTAGAAGACTACGGTGTAATGTTCTGTGTTTTCTCCTTTTGGAGAAGGAAATGTAAAACTTGTTCGTATACAGCTAAACATGTTAACTATATCATTCTTGTTTATGTTTGGAAGTACCTGTTAAAATTCTGGAATATCAGTTAAAGTTGGGCCATATCTATTAACTATATCAAGTACATGTTAAGCTTATATTATAATTGTGAGTATTATGAAATACATCTTAATTTTGGTTTAAATGTTTATAATTGTAGTGTTTATTTTACTAATTTTTTATTTAAGTGTTAAGTTACTTTTACTAATAGTACTGTTAAACATTTAAAAAGAGTCCTTTGTTCCATGCCGGATTATCAATATCTGTTGAATATACTTCTTATCTATTAATTGAATTGGGATCCTCTCCTAATGAATCCTCTCCTAATATCTCCTAATAAGGAGATCTTGGCCTTTGATTTATCAATCAAAGGCCAAGATCTTATCCTTATCTCCTCCCTATTTTTGTGCATGAGGAGATCTTGGCCTTTGATTGATAAATCAAAGGCCAAGATCTCATTAGGAGATATTAGGAACCCTCTCATTAGGAGAGGATCCGGATCCCTATTAATTATATCAAGTATCTGTTAACTATATCAAGTATCTGTTACCAATATTCAATATCTGTTAACTTTATCAAGTATCTATTAACTATATCTAATATATGTTAGCTATTTGTTAGCTATATCTAGCATATGTTAACTATATCAAGTATCTGTTAACTCTATCCAGTATCATATTAACTATATCATGTACCTATTAAACTTTGTATATTCCTGTTTAATATCAAGTAATTGTTAACTATATCATGTGCCTGTTTAATATATTCAATACATGTGAAATAGGGGCTCGGGTGTCCTTAACTCTTAAATTCTTAAATTTTGATTTTGTTTGTTTGATTTTTTTAATTCTCATAAACTTAACGTATAATTGATATCGTTAACATCTATGTAAGGTTTGAGTTTACATTTAGTTATTCTTAATTTTTAGTCATAATCACCAATAAAACATCCAAAATTAATAATAACTCCTGCCTTAAAAGCCAGAATATTTGCAAAATACAAACAAATTAAGGATCAAATTAAGAGCGATCTATATATTCCTGTTATTAACTAAAGAAAAATATCACCTTGAAACAAAAGCAGAATATATACAAAATACAACACAAAATTGATAATACAAAGTTATTTTTCTCCCTTCAGATAAGACCAAAATACCCAGTGATCAACTGCACAACATTAACAACAAAGGCATTATCCCAAAATTTTGGAGAGATGATCAACTACACACTGGACTAGTTATAGTATTCACTTGATCAATTTATTACATTCTTCTAAAATTTTAACAGAAATTTCACATTTTCATACAACATCCCAATACTCAAAAGTTTATCAGACTATTCAAATTATACTAGTTAACATTAAAACATAACTTACAAACATAATAAGGTATGAATCTTCATTTATTTAACCCATAGACCCTCAAGCTGAATGTTCATCTGTGCATTAACTCCAGACGCAAATATTTAGGGGAAGCATGTGGAAGACATCCCTACAGAATCCACAAATCATAGTAGTAACAGCTTTCTTGTGGTCGATTCCTCTCTGGTGGAAATAGAAAAGCTGGTCTTCACCGATTTTTTGAGGTAGTTGCCTCGTGCTCCTCACAAGCTGAGGGGTTCCTAACTTGAAAAGTTGTGTAAAATGTTAATTGATCAAAATTGAAAATAATGCTAACAGTCTTTTAATTTAAAGCGGGTGTATAATAAATACCTAGGCATAAAATAAAAAAAACTAATTTTTTTTTAAATATCATGCAGTAGATTGGCTATATAGAGATGATTGATCTCAGCCATCATGCAAAAGTGTTTAGAGGAGAAGAGAGGGTGATCAAGAGAGGAGAAGTTGGCAGTGAGCTTGGAGGAGAACTTGTAATCGCTGTTGGAGTCAAACTAGTTGAAGGTGCGCTCAAGGTTGGTGTTGGCAGAGGGGGAGGTAGGAGAGGGAGACAACAAGGTTGAAGGGCGCGCTTAAGGATGGTGATGATAGAGGGGGAGGTGGGAGAGGGAGACGGTAGGGTCAGAGGAGAAGAGGAGGAAGAGGGAAAGAGGAGGAAGCCTAGGGTTAGGAGAGAGCACAAGAAGAGGAGGAGGGGAGGGAACTATGAGCAACTGTGTATTAGGGATTTGAAACAATAAAATCGAATCCGTGCCCTTCCAGACCTTGTGTTTGAGAGTAGGAAAGTAGGAAAATCACCGCAAATAAAAGATAAAACTTGTAGGAAAGTAAACAAGAAAGAACACACGAGATTTAACGAGGTTCGACAACGTGCCTACGTCCTCGGGAGCCACAGCACACAGTTATTTGATTAATTGAAGATTACAATGCCCACAAATAGGTTATTATCTCTCTGAGATCTCTCTCAAATAGCCGTCAAAACCCTCTTTTTCATGTGTTCTACAAACCCTAAAAACATTTAGGTATATATAGGATCCTAGCCCAAAATAGTTTCCAGAACAAATTAGGAAATTGGAAAAACTAACTTCGGTCGACCGGACCATGCTAGTCGGTCGACCGGCCAGAGCGACAACTTCCTACAAGGTTGTTGTGCATGTTTTTGGTAGGCCGGACCATCACCTTCGGTCGACCGGATCTCCACTCTCGGTTGACCGACATCAAGCCTCGGTCGACCGGCCAGAGTGAGTTACTGGGCTATTTTTCTACAGTCGTTGTGGTCGGTCGGGGTCATCATGTCGGTCGACCGACCCCAGAATTTCCAGACTCACAGTTTTGTTTCAGGTTTCGGTCTTCACACTTCTAAAACCAACAATCTCCCACTTGGAGACGAAATCGCCATCAACGAGCTCTCCTGAACTTCTTCGCAAGCATCTTTCTCCTACCCGGAAAAATCCATTATTCAATCATCATCATCTTGGATATCCCGCTGATCCTCCTAGTGTGGCTCCGCCTTCATCTCCTACGCGTGAAGGCCAACTGAAGTTATGCACAACTCTAGTTTCTCGATGGTCACTGCTTTCGTCAACATATTCGCAGGATTTCGACTCTCCAAAATCTTCTCTAGCTATAACTTCTCGTCCTCAATCAGCGAGCGTATAAAATATTATCGTACGTCGATATGCTTTATTCTGGCATGATATACTAGATTCTTGGCAAGGTCTATAGCGCTCTGGCTATCACAATAAAAAACTCTGTTTTTTCGCTTCAGATCCAACTCTTCTAGGCACCCGATCAACCAAATTATCTCTTTGCTAACTTTAGTCACTGCGACATACTCTACCTCAGTTGTGGATAATATGACAATTTTCAATAGACGTGAGACCCAGCTCACTGCTATTGACGCTAACGTATAAATATACCTATGGTACTTCACCTCGTATCGTGATCACCGGAGAAATCCGCATCCACGTATCCCCGAAGTACTAAATCATTCCTCCTGAAACATAGTGACTTGTACGTAGTCCCTCTCAAGTAACACAATATTCACTTCACGGCCTCCTAATATTGCTTCCCTAGATGGCTTGCAAACCTTCTCACAACTCTCACTGCATGGGCAATATCAGGTCTCATGGAAACCATCGCGTACAAAAGACTACTAATGGTTGATGAATATAGCACTCTGCTCATATGATCCTTCTCTGCATCTGTCTTGGGTGATTACTCCTCAAATAACTTGAACTGACTTCCAAGGGGCGTGCTAACAACCGTAGCATTCTGCATTTTGAACCTTTGAAGTACCTTCTCGATGTATTCAGCTTGACTCAACTTCAAAGTCCATTTAGCTTCATCTCTACTAATTCGTATCCCAAGAATTTGCTTCGCTATACTTAGATCCTTCATAGCAAACTCCTTCGCCAACTGCTTCTTCAAATTGTTTATCTCCTGTAAACACGGTCCTACAATTAACATGTCATCAACATACAATAATAACACGATATAGCTGGACTCAAACCTTTTGAAGTAGCAACAATGATCTGAATTACATCTTCCATAGCCATTACTCTGCATGAAGTTGTCGAACTTCTTGTACCATTGTCTCGGAGCCTGTTTCAATCCGTACAAGCTCTTCTTGAGTTTACACACCATCTCTTCCTTTCCTTCTTTAATAAAGCCAACAGGTTGCTTCATATAGATTCCTTTATCCAAGTCACCATGAAGAAATGTAGTCTTCACATCTAACTGCTCAAGGTAGAGATCTTCTGCAGCTACTAAGCTCAACACCAATCTGATGATTGTAAGCTTCACAACGGGGAGAAATATCTTCGTATAATCCACTCCTTTCTACTGTTAGAACCCCTTCACGACTAATCTGGCCTTGTACTTCTTACTTCTTTCCTTTAGCTTTACCCATCAACGGACGGTACAAATCCTTCTGGTATAGATAGTCCTCCATCTGCGACTTCCAGTAGGCAAAGTCTGAGCCGTCAAACTTCTCGATCTTAGATTTGCTTTCCTCTGTCATGTCTCTCACACAAACCTTCTGAACGAATCTCTGATACCAGTTGTTAGGGATTCAAAATAATCAAATTGAATATGTGCCCTTCCAGACCGTGTGTTTGAGAGTAGGAAAGTAGAAAAATCACCGCAAATAAAATATAAAACTTGCAGGAAAGTAAACAAGAAAGAACATACCAGATTTAACGAGGTTCGTCAACATGCCTACATCCTCGGGAGCCACACCACACAATTCTTTGATTAATTAAAGAAGATTACAATACCCACAAATAGGTTTTATCTCTCTGAGATCTCTCTCTCAAATAGCCGTCAAAACCCTCTTTTTCATGTGTTCTACAAACCCTAAAAACGTTTAGGTATATATAGGATCCCAGCCTAAAACAGTTTCCAAAACGAATTAGGAAACTGGAAAAACTAACTTTGGTCGACCCGACCACGCTAGTCGGTCGACCGGCTAGAGCGACAACTTTCTACAGTGTTGTTGTGTATGTTTTCGGTCGACCGGACCATCACCTTCGTTCGACCGGACCATCACCTTCGTTCGACCGGATCACCACTCTAGGTTTACCGACATCAAGCCTCGGTCGACCAGCCAGAGTGAGTTCCTGGGTTATTTTTTTACAGTCATTACGGTTGACCGGGGTCATCATGTCGGTAGACCGACCTGAGAATTTCTAGACTCGCAGTTTTGTTTCAGGTTTCGGTCTTCACACTTCCGAAACCAACACTATGAAGGTTAGGGTTAACGTTAGAATTAGGAGAGAGGAGGAGGATAGGAGGGAGGAGGAATAATGTTAGCAACGATGCTGGTAGCAGAGGTAGGGGATGAGGGTTGAGGGAGAGGGGTGGAGTTGGGGGGAGGAAGAAAGAAGAGAAATCTCACCATAGCAGTAATCTCCAAGAGAGAGAGAGAGAGAAGGGTTGGGGGGAGAGGGAGGGAGGGGAGGAAGAGAAAGGGAGAGGAAGAAAGAGGGGTATTTTTGAAAAATTTTAAGAGTTTTTTGGGTAGTGGGAACAATGACTGAATTGCAAAAACATATTGTATTCAGAGCCAATATACAATAAAAATAATGCGCAAGGTTTGATCTCATATTGTTTTGATTTCTTAGGCTTTGACACAATTATTCCCAAACAAAATATGCACTTATTTAGTAGAAATTTTCTTTATCAAGATGGAAGAAGATGTCAATCAATATCTCCCACTTAAAAAGGACAATATGCTAAAGAATATACTTTATTGATTCAGCTAAATTAGTACGTTTTTTTCCTCTTGGACTCAGATGACTAATTGGAATCTCTTAATAATACAATAATTAAAAGATAGCTGAATATAAATATTTATTTATTTATAGGACCAAATATGTTAATAATTACTTGCAAGTAGACCATATGAATCTCTGGTCGCTTGGTCTCTTCAACAACTTCATGATGCATAAGAGGGCAATTATATATTGGTGTTTTTGTTTTTGTCTTTAGGCCCATTTGTTTACCTAGATTTATCTTTAAACCCAAGTATTATTAGTTGTATCTTTAAGCCCAATTCACTTTTGGTATTTGTCTTTAAACCCAATTCTAAAATACAATACTCTCATACGTGGGGCCCCCTATATATTTTTCTTAAATTCAAATGTTAGCCTTCATGTAAGTGGGCCCCCCCTCTAACCCTCTCTTGCTGTAAATGGCGGGAAAGCTTCCCCCCTCTCTCCCTCTGTCTTCTCTCTCTCTCTCTCCCATCCATTAATTCTCACCAACTTTCTTCTCTCTCCCTCTTCATCTCCCACTTCATCTCTCATTCTCTCACACCATTATTAATAGAGATGAACACTCTCTCCTAACCCATCAATTAATTCTCACTAACTTTCTTAGCATTTGAAGGTAAAATTTTTCAATTTACTCCACTACCAAATTTATAATTTATTATGATCATTTTATGCATGGCAATTATTTGATATGTTAGTTAAATGAGTTCATAAAATTTTTCTTAAATTTGTTATTTTTGGTAAAATGTTAGTTAAATGAGGTTTTGTAATTAACCACCCATTAATTCCACATTTTATTTCACATTAGTTATTTCACATGATTATTTCACACTAATTTCTCATTATTATTTATGAATTCATAAAAATTAGTTAAAAATTAGTTAGCACGTATCACGTACGTATAGCACGTTATCATGTAAGTATAGCACGTTAACCTGTAAGTATA
>BQKN01000777.1:0-70345 GCA_022839385.1 Asparagus kiusianus | reverse complement strand
GGAATGCATTCGAGACATTCTCTTCAATGATGAAGATCCATATACTCTAGATGATGAACTGGTGTTAATCTCCGATAGGGACAAAGGACTTCAGAATTCTGTGAAGAAATGCTTTTCATGGTCACATCACTCTTATTGTATTCGTCATCTTTTGGCTAATTTTAAGAATAACCTATTGAAAAAGGGCATTATACCATCTTTATGAGATGAATGTGTGCAAATTATGAAGAGGACCGCTTATGCATACACTTCTCGTTCCTATAACAATGAATGCAATGAGCTACGGAACAAATCAGAGATCGCCTATTACGAAATGTTGAGGATGAGTCCAAAAAATTGGGCTAATTGTTATTTTCCTGGGAAGAGGTTGAAATTTAAATTTATGTAAAATTTTAAATGCAAATTTTTGAGATATGTGTTCCTGCTATACTTACTATTTATTGACATGTAGATATGGATGGTTGACATCAAACGTAGCAGAGTCACTCAATTCTTGGATCAAAGAAGCTTGTTATTTGCCAATTACCCAAACAATTGATAATATTCGCAAGAAAATGATGAGGATGGGTTTTGAAAGGCGGGAGGCATCCCACAAGTGGACCACATCATTTGTTCCTACTATAGAGGAGTACCTTATCCATATCAATGAGCAATCACGTTATCTTTCTGCAATTCCTTCTACTACGGGAAGGTACGAGGTGTATGATTTCCCCACCGTTGAAGTAGACTTGAATGAACACACATGCACTTGTCGTGAATGACAAGTTGTCGGGCTACCTTGCAAACATGCTGCGACGGTTATTCGATGGAATATGGACACCCATTACTCCTATATTTCCCACTACTTTAGCGTGGAGACATACCACAAATGCTACTCCTTTCCAATATACCCAATTCCTGACGATGACAAGCCATGTATAGATGATGAAAATATGGTGATTCGGCCACCGACAACATCAATTCTTCGTAGAAGACCAAGGACAAAGCGCATTCCTTCGGGATTGAATCCGGGCAAAGAGTTAAAATGTAGTTAAACTTTATGTAACTGAACCATAGAACTTTAGGTAGCTGAACCATAGAACTTTACATGCTGGTGCGCTGAACCATAGAACTTTACATGCAATAAACCATCAATTTCAATGACTTAGAAGCATACAAAACTTTACATAACCAGTAATTTAACCACAGTGGCTGATTGCACAAAAGGACTTTACAAATGACTTTACATAACCAATCCCAACAACAGTCTCATAGGTTTCATACAAATGAATTTACAAATCACTTTCTAAACATATATAAGTACACAAAAAATGCTTGATATCACAATTGGCATCTAGCATCCAGGGAATTGGTCTCGAGGATCATGTTGATTTCCTGAAAGAAAAATATAAGTGGATCAAAAGAACAATAGGTTGAGTTTAAAAGCGGTTCAATGAACATTACACTTATAGAAAATATACCTTCAGATAGAAATAGAGCAACGATACGAGCTCTATGTCTTGCACAATCCTTTTGGTCAATTGAAATAGTTTGACCGGAAATGAGGCTAAACATGTATGCCATCAAGAACACCCCGCAATCCAAGCTACTGCAAGTTTAAATATTTGCAATATCAATATAACACTCTTGGCCCGCAATATATGGTCTCTATGCAATAGCACATATGAAAAAACAACATATGAATAAGTCGAATACACTAACCCACGTTGTTGAGGTACATCAACAGTTTCTACCTCCTGACAAGAAGTAATGTCTAAATTCCAAGTATCGGGATTGGTAGAAATAAGCTTCACTCTAAATTCACTAGCATCAGACATATATCCACGTAGAGAAGAATAATGATGAAATCTTCTATCCTTTACAGAGAATACCAACATATGCCAATGAAATGAAGTTAAGAGTGGGAAAATAATCTTATCAAGTTCTTGGAATCGAGTAGTCGTGATTGGCTTAAACATTCGATCTACACTCGATGGGTTATTCTCATTGATGCATCTCTAAAAAATAAAGAAAGTTCAGATTATGAATTTAATATAGCTTATGAAACTTACAACATAGTCTCAGATTGGATTTCTACTTACAGTTACCCATGGACTACATACGTGTATGTCCTTTGCATAGTTGGGACGCGTCTCCATCAACCTATTTAGAAGCACAATATAAAAGGCTATAACCTGAAATATAGATAATAAAATTGTAAATATTAGTGTTATATACTAACGCGCATTGTGTGAAGCATGAAAAGAACATATACTTACGTAGCAACTAATTGTCTCTCCTTTAAGTAACTCTAATGCATCCTTACGTGTTATCAACACATCTCTAGATGACCACACTAATGTCTTACTACATATGAAGCAAATTTATAACATGTATTAATGAAAAAACTTAGTACAATTTGAAAAGTAGATAAGTAGATCATTCAAAATACACTTACGCGGCCATATTCTTCTCTTTCCAAAAATTATCTAGCAGTTCTCTCTCCTCATCCATTACTTCCTTCCTTCCCGGATAATTTTGTCGTCCTTTTCTATTAACAAGCTAGACAAAAGGAGTCTTAAATGATGACCTAGTATGCCGAGATCTTAAGAGAACTGTTCTTTTGATGGAAGGGGTTTTACGCATGCCTTCAATCTTGCTTACATCATGTGGGCTAAGAATAAAGGCGTCATCATCCTCCATTGAATCCAAGCTCACTTGATCATTACCACCATCCTCACCATCATCTTTATCTATATTCAATGTATCAACATCTTCACCAACCTCCTCATCCCCGCCGACATCCTCATCCATATCTCCACCATTCCCCTCTTCATCCTCCTCATTCCCGCCATCAACTCTCTCCTTATCTTCCTCATTCCCCTCATCACCCCCCTCCGCATCCTCCTCGTTCCCGTCATTATTTCCCTCCTCATCCTCCTCATTCCTCCCATCATCCCCCTCCTCGTTCCCCTCATCCTCATCACCGCCATCACTATCATCCCCATCATCCTCATCATCCTCTTCTCCTCCATCACTATCAACATCCTCTTCTTTCTCACCAAATTTTTCCCTCCTTATCTTCAAGAGAAGGTCTAATTCCACTTTTTTTCATGTATGAGCTGATCCAACTCAGCTTTGCTGATTACCTACACATAAATAACCCAAGTAACTCTAATTCAGGGATGAACATCAAATAAAAAATATTTTGTAAAAGGATGGAGACCAATTAACTAACATGGAATAAAAATAAAAATATGTATACCTCTCTCTCTCTCTCTCTCTCTCTCTCTCTTCAATCTTGTAGGGGCAGCTTTTCTCTTTTCAAATTCGAAAGCCCTCGAGTCAATCACATGCTTCCAAAAATTATTCGGGTCTCTAATCAAATCTTGCACTGCACTCCTCCGTAGAGATCCTGGACCCTTGTAGAAGCTTAGGATGGGTGGTAGAGATTCTGCTCCTACGCGAAGGCGTAATTTTCCCACAAGCTCATAAAACTAAATCTGTGAGAAAATAAAAATTTTTGCTCAACAATAAACATGACTAAATGAAATAAATATATACAATGGAGAATGACATAAAAATATAGTAAAGGTTAACTTACCACCAAAACCGAGGCAAAACCCCCTATATAACCGCCTATAGATCGATTTCCCTCAACCCTCTTAGTGATGGTTTTCTTAGCCTTATCCATCTTAGTACGTAGCACATTGTATACTAATTCAGCCCAATTATACTCCTTAAGAGTGTCTAATTTCTCAGCATATCTAAATGCAAACAAGGGACAACTCATACTAGCTTGAGGGCATAATATAAAGCCTATAATGAAAGCCACGAGCATCTATAGGAAAATAGGATCTCTACGCTCGGCCATCTGCTTGATAAGTTCACCCATCCGATCTCTTCTAGCACACAAATCTTCTTCTTACCTTGTCACTTTTCTTCTTTTCGTTTCTAGTCCTACACTTCGTATCTTCTTCAATTTTAGCCGTAGTACTATATGAAAGCACAAGCTTGTAGATTGTATCGCGGTCACTTCTATGAAACTGCGTGTCTACTATAGATCCTCCCATCAGGAGACCCGTAATTCTCCCCACTTCTTCAACACTGAAGGAGGTCTATTTTCCTCCAATTTTGAAACTACTTTTTTCAACATTGAATACTCCCAACAAACAATCCACAATAAGTGGTTGCATTGGAAAATCTGGAATATCTAAATACCCATAAAGTGGAGTACCACGGAGGGCAGTTCGTTGATCTTCCGATAAATAAATAGAAATTTGATTTTGAAGGTCCCGGAAGTACCCAATGTTCGATGGAATTCGCACTAAAGCCATGATATATAATTATCTGCAATCATAAAATATAAGGCAACTTTATTTGTCTATCAATATTATACACAATTCCTTCATTAAAACAAATTTCATTTCAAAGACTATGATTTTAAAATTGTAACAGACGATCTCAATTCTTGAATTACCATGCTTGATGTACTTTTTGTGCATGTGTGTGTACATGTGATGAAGAAGCCTTATGAGATGCACAAGAAGCATTAGTATTCTTAGGTTTATGTGCATCATAGCAAAATTTAGCTAAATGGCCTTTTCGGCCGCAAATAGAACATTTGTAAACTTTGCTATACAAGTGTGCATAGTGTGTAGGTGATTTAGTAGCACTAGATTTAGCACACTTGTCCATAAGTTTCTTATAGTTATCAATGCATGTTTTTAAAGTTGAATCTAAGCATGATATGCGTTCCTTAACAAGATTTAAATCATCATTATGCACAACATCATTGATAATAGAAGTAGAGCATGTATGGTTATCAAATTCATTTCTAATGCATTCTACTTCTAGCATGGCATCTTCTTTTTCATGAGTTAAGCTAGACATGGATGAGGTTAATTTTTTATTTTCCAAAATTAACATATCATTGTTTTCTTTAAGCATTATATTTTCTTTTTCAATGATATCAAATTTGGACACTAGCTTCTCATGATCGGATTTCAAATTAACATGCTTGCTTTTGAGATCAATAAAATTATTTTGTAATTTTGAGTAGGCATGAGATAATTTTTCATATGCACAAGCGAGTTCATCAATAGATAAATCATTATCGGAATCGGAATCGCTTACTACACAAGAGTTATCCTCTTGTGGCCGTGTGCATGATGCTCCACATGAACTTGAAGAAGAATCCTCCAAAGCTTGTTGGATTGCCTCTAAGTTCCCTTGATGCGCTTCTATAAATTTTCATAATGTATAAGCGCTATCAAAAGAATCAAGCTTGTTAGACATTGATGAATCAAATGCATTTAATAAAAATTCTAACACAAGCTTGTTCATAGTAAACATCTTTTTATCATGTTTGCTCCACTTGGATTTCTCCAACGTGGGCACAATATAAGCATAATCAATAACTTCCCATAAATCGATATTTTTAGATTGAACAAATATTTTAAATCTAAAACACCATTGAGCATAGGGGAAAGCATTGAATTTAGGAGCAACACTAGGATCATAGCCTAAACAAGATGCATCATTCATAGCCATAATTATATAAATATGCAAGCAATGTAATCAATAAATCACAAAACTAGATTAGCATAAAAAGATAACTTGGATCTTTAACTCAAGGCGATTAGACCTTAAATCAAAGAGCAACAAGCTCTGATACCAATTGAAAGTGCTCTGATACCAATTGAAAGTACCCTAATGCCACTAGGAAGGAACCCTAGAGGGGGGTGAATAGGATTTATGCTAATCGAATCCGATTTATGCCAAATTAAAAACTAATTGACAAATATCCTAGCAAGTATGATATATGACAAGATATATATGCAAGGATATACAACTAATACAAGGGTGAAACAAACAACATAAGATAGTGGGAATATAAACAATGTGCAATTGACAAAGGCAATATGAATAATAAGCACGAATATAAAAGTGCGCCAATGCAATCACAAACAAAACGATATGTTCACGAGGTTCGGTCCGCCTGACCTACGTCCCCGCTCCTCACCTCGAGGAGATCTCCACTATCACACCTGGTTTGGAAGCCGGAACTTCTCTACACACTCGGTTTTCTAGCTAACCGAAAACTCTACAATCACTCACAATGTAACTACACTAACTACAACCTCAAGTGTTGGTCTCTAGCCCGTGTCTCCCTCAAGTGCTCGGAATTACCACCTCTCTCTAGGCTACCGACGCCATTACTCTTGGGACAACCCCGTCTCTCACCACACACTCCTCTTGGTGTACTAGTGTAATAAAAGGTGATCTCACAATGAAAGCTCACAACAAAAGATTGTTCTCTACAATGGATGAGAACACAATGTAGGCTCACTCTCTAAGTCACACAATCCCACAACCTAATTATACAATGTATGCAAATACAATAAGCTCAATGGTTGTGTGTGTACAAAGAGATAAAACAATATAAACTCAATATGAAATCTAGCTTATGAAATTAAGAACAAACTTATAAAATGCTAGAATTGAGTTTAAGGAAACTTCTCTATAGATGACAAGAGAGAGGGAGAAGAATGAATGCTCAAACACCAAAGGATGATCTCCACTTGCTCTTGTAAAATTTGCTTCACAAACAAAACCCTTAAACACTCTTTTAAACAAACACAAAACACCCTTAAACTTGTGTAAACAATTCTCTTGATTAATGGGAGAGGTAAATGCAATGGGGTATTTATAACAACCCAAGACATCAGCCAAAACCCCAAGGAAATGACCAAAAACCCACACAAAAACAGATCTGGAAAATAGCCGTTACTGTTCAACGGTCAGATTTATAAGTCGACTTGCATTCGACTTGGTATAAGTCGACTTGCATTCGACTTAACATAAGTCGACTTGAAAGTTCACATAAGTCGACTTTCCAGATGAAAATAACACACAAAAATCTGCCTATAAGTCGACTTGCATTCGACTTATCATAAGTCGACTTGTGTTCATGAATAAGTCGACTCAGCAGAGGAGAAAATGCACATTCCAGAGCATTTCATAAGTCGACTTGTCAACTCTGATAAGTCGACTTATAAACGTGCACAGACACTGTTCATGTTGAAAAACTGATTTTTAAAGTGCCTTTAAAAATAACAAATAAATTCCAAAAATTATGAAACTTTGGGAAATGTTTATAAACATGATAATAAACATGTTACAAAAAGAATTTTTAGAATTGCATTCCCCATTAGTGAAAACTCATGTATTTTGTAAGTATGTCCAAAACATGAAAAGTTGATATACATGAAATTTAATGTTTTGACATAAACACAACTTTAAAAACATTTTCAAACGTTCTTATAGACTTAATAAATGATATAAAATATTGTTATGAAGTCTATAAACTAGAAACACAATATTTTCACAAATATGATAGAATATGAAACATATGAACATATATATGAATATATATTTGTTTCATATCTACAAAATCAAACCAAAACATATATGTATATATATAACTATATATATATACAAAAACCAAAACGAAAAGTGTATGTGTGTATATAATTGAGCTTAAAGTACTAACACACATAATATAAAACCTAAACTATTTACCTAAGCAATCTTGATCTTCAATAAGCTTGACTTGGTACATATGCGGATGAAGCGAGATCTTGGATCTTTAACTTGAATAGCAATGCTTCACTCCACAATTCCGTCAACCTCTATTTGATATGATCGTTATGGTGCAATCCATCCATCCTCCAATTACATTGTTTGTCTAAAATACCTAATAAGAAACATAAACACTAGACAAACAATATTAGGAATTGTTTGTAATCATCAAAACAAGATTAGAAGATGTAGGCTCATAACATGAGACCTAACAAATATAAAAGCTTCAATTAATCAGTACCTCAAACGGGAAAGTCCACGGCAACGATGACTAGGGCGTCGACGATCGACGATTGGGGGCGTCGATGATTACAGCGACGACGATTGGGACGTCGACGATTGGGGGTGTCGACGGCTGGGACGTCGACGGCTGGAAACAATGGAAACGCGGCGACATGATTGAGCCGAGCGACAATTGGGGTGAAAACGCGGCGTCGATTGGGGTGTCGACGGCTGGAGAGGGGCAACAGCTGGAGAGGGGCGTCGACGCTGGAGATGGGTGATGGCTGGAGCGGGCGATGGCTGGAGCGACGACTGGAGATGAGCGACGGCTGGAGAGGAGCGACGGCTGGAGCGGGGTGTTGATGGCTGGAGACAGATGATAGGCGATGGCTGGAGCGGGGCGTCGACGGCTGGAGACGGGCGATGACGAAAAGGGGATCTCGTTTTTTCAATTTAGGGCTGAGGTGAAATAGGGAAGATGAAAGAGATACTGGGTTTTATGGGGCTAATCAAAAGGGTATTTTGGGGTTTTAACATTCATTCTGTATAAATAGAAGTAGTAAAAGTATTGTATTTTAGAATTGGGTTTAAAGATAAATACCAAAAGTGAATTGGGCTTAAAGATACAACTAATAATACTTGGGTTTAAAGATAAAGTTAGGTAAACAAATGGGCCTAAAGACAAAAACACCTAAAAAGAATTAATGTAATCAAAAAGGAAAGAAAGAAAGATGAAGGAAATAAAATCAAGAACAAAAAAAGAAAAATCAAAAATCAAAGGAAAAAACAAGAAAGTAAAAGATGGAGGATTCAATTAAAGATATGATGAACCTAGAATTGAATCCACTAGCTAATCTCACTTATAAATGTGAAGCATTCTCTTTTTATCATATTCTATTTTAGATTTATTATGTATAGATTATCAAACCACTCAAGGAAAGTATAACCTATAAAATTATCATCCAAATAAAATTATTACTCACGAAAAGAATAACAACTAAATATTAATTCTATAATTCATTCTACCAATTAGTTCTTTAGTTGAATATCCTAAACATGAACATTTTAAGCATAAGAGAATGATTAACAAATTATAAAAGAAATAAAGCTAGCTTCATACAATTTCTAGAATCCTACGAGTATTAATTCCACATCAAAAGAAAAGGCAATTCCCTAGAGGGTTCTAGCCTCAAGGCGAATCAAAGAAAATAAAAATTAAACAAAATAAAAACTTATCCCAAGAGGGTTCTAGCCTCAAGGTGAATAGTGCAAGAAAATAAAAATCTAAACTACAAAATAAATTGCAATAACTAAACTACAAAATAAATTACAAGAATAAAATGCGAGAAAATGAAAGTAAATCTACTCTATAAGCATGAAAATAAATCTAAGGCAAGAGGATTCTAGCCTCTTGGATATTTAACAAGAAAATAAAACAAAAAAAAATAAAAACATTAACAATGAGAAAATTTATATCCCGAGAGGGTTCTAGCCTCAAGGCGAAAGCAAATCTCTATCTTGATTTTCATCTTCATCTCCATCTTCATCTTCATCATCAAATAAAGAGAAGAAAATAAAAATATGAAGATGTGAATTTTTTTTTATTAATCGCAACAAAAAATTATAATTTTGGAAGGTCTTCTCAATTAAGAGTAACTCTCCTCTCCAAATAGAGTTACAAAAACTTTAACACCCTTAACCCCTCACTATCTACCCCTATTTATGGCCTACGGTAATGGATGAGATCCCTTGGATTAGACTTGAGCCCCAAACCACTCAAAATCAGCCATTAATCTCGCTATAGGAAAACTACACCGATGCTAGTATCGATGCTAGCATAGATGCCCTCATCGATGCCCACGTCGATGCCCATAGTATCCAAATTCGTACTTCACATATGGCTTCGTCTCTGTAAGCGTCTAAAAATGCCTATAGGTATCCATACACAGCTCGAGATAGAGAGAAGGTGATGAACGCCATTATCTAAGTCCAAGAGGATTATACGACGCCGACCAGCGAATCAACGAACTATTGATGACGTGGCCCGCACGCTCACCGACCACCACCAAGTGGCCCGCGTTCCCATCGGCCGTCAAATCGACAAACCAAGCGGCCCGCACGCCCATCGGCCACCAAATCGGCGAATTAAGTGGCCCGCATGCTCATCGGCCACCACCAAGTGGCCCGCACGCTCAACGATCACCAAAATAACGTACAGATCAATGAAACGACGAAATACACGTAACAACAGAACAAGTCAAAACTCAACAAACCAATAAAAGCCGCTAGCGGCCGAGTCATATCAAAACGACTCGGCCGAACTAGTGGTTCGGCCCAAAACCAGATCAACGAAAGGTAACTCGGCGACCGAGCCACCGGGTGACTGTTCGGCCAGATCTGATCTAAAAAGTGATTTTTCGGTTTTGACGAATTCTCACGGGATTTGTTGGTTCCTGAACATCCTAACTGATCTGATAATATGGTTAATCAGTTCTTAACTGAAGTAAGGAGGAATCCCTCATTCTTATCCAAATACCGGCTTCCGAGGCTTATAAATACGAGCTCGGGTGCTCATTTCTCAGGACTGGAGATCAAGAGGGCGAAACACTGCCGAATTGGAGAGTGGAGCCACGAATTTATAGCATGGGTTAGCAGATCTTGGCGATCTCCTGTGCATAAAGAGTGGAGTTCGAGAGATCTGAGACCCGTCCCCTATTCCTTCGGATTTAAGCTTGGTCTTAAATCTCGAGAAGAGCCGTAATCTCGCTTGGTCCAGATCATCGCTGCAGCGATTACTTCCTTCGTGAAGTAAGAGATTTGATCACCAATCTATCAACCGGATCTGATCCGTGATGGTCCACGGATATTAACGTCCCCGGCACAGGTAAAGTTCCCACGCAAGCAGTGGGTGATAAACGTCCGTTGTGCTGTTTGACAAGAGTTATAATCTTTATTTTCATTGTATAAAAGAGATCTTATAAAAAGATCAACTTTTCTTTTCATTTGAGTTTATTGTAATGACCAAAGTTGTAATAGATTCGGTGATAATGAAAACATTAACTTTTGACCCAAACAAGCTGGCGATCATAGTGGGAGCTAACAGCTTCGCTGCCGAAGCTGTCGTGCCGCAACCAAGGATTCAGATCCCAGTTGAAGAAGTGGTCGAGTACGAATTCGACCAACTGAAGTTCGAGGAGTATCAGTCGTCCTACTCCTCCAGGTCCTCTGCCCCTCGCAAGCGCAGGAAGATCAAGGCCCGTGTTGCCGTTGAAATCTCGCCTTTCAAAGCCCCTCCGGCCTCCAATGAGCCCGGATCTACAGATCTGGACCCTTCCTCCGTCAAGGAGTCAATCGCAGAAGGCACACCAACCTTATCAAAGAGGGCACGCCAAAGGCAGCGCCAACGACTTGCGCACCGACTTAGTAAGGCTTTGGAACCGTTTGATGGGATCGGCTATGAAGCAGATCTAAAACACAGAAGGCGCCGAGTGTCCCAGCAGAAAATAAATGGCCTCTCCTCCAAACCAATAGCGAATGAGTGGATCCAAGTCAAACAGACCCGCTCAACCCTCGAGGAGCACATTCAGAAGCGTCACGCCTTGATTGTGCACGCACAAATTCTCGTGCGAGAAGCGCAGAAGCTAAAGCAAAAAGAGGTGATCAAGAAATCACCGAAATCACGCCAAGTCTGGAAACCAAAGTCCAAAACGGCGTCAACAAAAAGTCAAACAGTGCCCGGAACTGTCGAAATATGCGAACCACCATCTGGTGACTCGGCCAAAACCGAGCCACCAATTGGTGGTTTGTATCGGTTCGCGCTCGGTTCGGCTTGGTCCGTGTTTGGTTCGGTTCGGTTCGCAACTGGTTCAGTTCAATTCGCACCCGGTTCACCTCTGGCGGTCCTGTTTAAGCCTCCGACAGCCTCTGTTTCTGTCCCGATGAATTCCACACTTCCAGTGAAGCCTCACGACCACGGAGACTTGTCCCGTTTCAAGATGAGGATGATGGATCGCCTGGGTCCTTTGCACGAGGATCGAGGCAAAAATCTGACCAAAGAATGCTTGGGTCCAATGACTGAACCCTGAGCAACCACTCGAGCTGGGGGTCGTACACACCCCCGTAACAAGTAAGAGCCTTCCTATAATGGGAAAACCCCTGCACTTGACCACCTCGGACGACGAATTGAAGTCCAAGAGCCCGTCAAGAGTTCGTGCTCCCAAAAGCGTAGCTCCAAATATGTGACTCTTAAGAACGCTAATAAAGCGGCAAGCCCTCAGAAGGAAACATGTTCATCAGACGACAACGTTATACCTAAAAAGTCGTGCCAACACGTGATAGGTTGATCCGGTCATATGACTGACGAGTTGTACTATCGGGCGGGGGGTACGAACAAGTTTCGGAAGAGAAGTACCCGAGAAACAGAATCTCACTGCCCGTGTGCTAAACTAATCAGGGTAGTATTATCAGCGTGTAGCTGCCCCAAGGCTGCTCCACAGAGAGTCTCAGTATTTGAGAGGATCTCTAACGGAGCAACTAAGTCCAAGCCAAAACGTTTCCGTAAGAAACGATTGGTCGCTCAAGATGACGAACTTCCAGAAGTCACGATTAATATGGCTGGGAGGGGAAAGTTGACTCGACCTTCTAGCTCTGATCCACTCATATCTCATCGTCTAACTCGGTTGTGATCGGAAACCATTAGACAAAGAGATTATCAACGAATGCAAAGGGGATTATCCTCGGATGACGAAGCATCAGATGCCAACTCTGCAGTCACTTCTGACAAAACGGTATCCAGCCCGAGGGAATCACGAGAAGTGTTTATGATTAACACCGAGGAAGTAGACAAAATGGTTGAGGATACCTTGGCCAAGGAAAAAGAGAACTTCAAGTTCGAAATGGAAATAACTATGCTACGGATGAAGGAAGAGTATGACCAACAGATTCGGGCTTTGTCCAATCAAAATGGCTAATCCAGCCATCGTAACATTGCTGACCAAGTAGGTAGCGATTCAGATATGGATGAACATCTCAATGCTGAGAACCCTCCCGTTGATCAGAACACTGGGGTTGTCCCACTGAAGACAATAACACCAGTGGTGGTTCCGCCAATGATGACAACACTGGGGGTGGCCCCGTTGTTCCTCTCACAAATCATCTAAAGCATGATATAGACGAGGACGAAAAGATGAAGGATCTCGAGAGAAAAATCAACGCTCTGATGTCTGATCGAGAGGTAAAAAAGATCAGGATTCCGTGTCCTTACCGAAGAGAGTAGGATTCAATAGCATACTCGGCGAAGTTCAACCTGTTCAACTTCACGCCATTCGACGGGAAGGGTTCGTCCACTTAGCATTTGATCTATTTTAAGTCCCACTTGGGCATGATCTTCGGCAATGAAGCCTTGATGGTTCGGTCATTCGTTGGCACCCTTCGCGGGCCTACCTTCGATTGGTACCGCCGTCTTAAGTCCGGAAGTATTAATAACTGGGAGGACCTAGAGAGCCTATTCCTCGCTCATTTCTTTGATGATGACGCTGAGGTGTCGATCAGGACACTCTTCGATGAGAAGCAAGAAGATGATGAGACGGTTGACGACTTCGTCAAATGCTTCCGGAATAAGGCGATGAATTGCCGAGATCCGATCACAGAGGATTTCATCCTACAAACCTGTCACAACAACCTTTCTTTGGGCGTGTTGGAAGTTATGGGAGTAGCACCGTCCAACAACTGGAAAGAATTAAAGTTGCGCGGAGAGCAGGCCGAACGCTTCCTCAGAAGGAAGAAAGCCGAAAGAAGCCAACCGACGGCTAACCCTCTGAAATCAAATTTCGCCTCCCGTGGTAAAGGGAAAGTACCTGCAGCAGCTGTTGACGCTAACCAGACGTCGCAACAGCAACCCCGAAGACAGCAGAAGACTTCGGGTTTGAGACTCCAAAAAGAGTACTCCTTCAAGTACGAAGACGTTCCAGCCATCTTCGAATCTCTCCTTAAAAATAACAAGATCAAGCTACCATCTATCCCAGATTAGGAGGAAGCTGACAACATCACGGATCCAAAGTACAGTGCGTACCACATGAGGGTCCTTCATCCCACTAATGATTGCTTTGCTCTCAAAAATAGTATCCAAACCTTGGTTGAAGCCGGCGTCATAACGCTGGGATAAGCCAAGTGAGAATGGCAACACTCCGAAGAGTATACAAGTATAAACTGCTTCTCAATACTCCAATAGGTATATGAGTCTAAACTATTTCCTACCTTTGACGAGAAGTTCCTGGAGAATTTTTATACGTAATATTCTTAAGGATAACCCGGTCATGTAACTGAGTACAATGTCATACCTAGTTCCGTAAAGGAAGCTGGGGTGGATGATTCATGTAACGGGAAGTTCCCGAAAGAATGCTACATGTAATTTTCTTAGGGATAACCCGATCATTACGAACAAAGTGATAAACACTAAACCCCCACTGTGATTTCCGAACACTCTTTTGCTGAGATGAGATTCGATCACTTCGTTGGATCAATCTTCCCTCACAAAACTCCCATTAGTGTTCGACAACTCACAGTCCCTCACTGATCAAATTAATTGACAGTGGGTCCATTAAAATTCTTTCTGGTCTAATCCATTCAAACTTCCGCTATGTTAGTGCACTCAACACTTTCATGTTTAGAGTCCGGATATAATGCTTAGAATTTTGATCTATCAATCCTTAACGAATTGTCAAACTCCTTCGTGTTAAGTCCTTATCACTTGACACTAAGAACCCCTACTGAGTGATTTGTACAAGTCAACACTTCTACTGTGATTTGTACTCCCACTCCTACTATCCACTTGGTCAAACCTTCCTACAGTTAGGACCACAGTCAAAATCCCCTCTCGATTCCTTCAATGAACGAGAGGTCCACAAATCGAGTGATCAAACCTATAAAAGTTAGGGTCATCTCACACTCCCACTCTCACTTAGTCAAACCTTCGTACAGTTAGGACCACAGTCAAAATTCCCTCTCGATTCCTTCAATAAACGAGATGTCCACTTTCAAATTGAGTGATCAAACCTTCCTACAATTAGGATCATCTTAAACTCCCGCTTGGTCAAACCTTTCCATAGTAAGGACCAAAACCACAATTCACTCTCGATAAATGAGAAATCCATTTTTAATTCGATAATCAAACCTTCCGACAGTTAGGGTTATTCGAATCTTTTTGATTCTCAGAGTGGAGATCCCACTCTTAGTTTTACCTTCCCGGATTCTTGAAGTGAAGATCCCATTTTGAGTTTCCTTTTGCAACTGGAGATAGAATATAAAATTCTTCCTCTTTAGCTTTGGGAGATAGAATATAAAATTCTTCCTCTCCTGTATCGGGTTCGTCTTTGCCCCAAGAGAAGGCATTATCTTTCAACTCCTAAAATCCGTGCCTCACACGCACGGGGAATTTTATCCCAAACCCTGAGTAGGGATAAGTCAACGCCTAATACGCGTTGCGTGTTTAGTCTTTCACCGAATGAAAAAGACACCAAAATACTAATCTAGGGTATTTTATCCCGAAGCCTAAGTAGGGATGAGTCAGCGCTTAACCCGCGTTGCTGGGTAGTTCGTTCCTGTAAAAACGACCGAGTCTACGTATTCAGTATTGTAGCAATAAAAATCCATGCCTTTTATACATGAGAAATTTATCCCCTAATCCTAAGTAGGGATAAGTCAATGCCTAACACGCATTGCCAGTTAGTTCTTAACCGTAAAAAGAACAAAAGCCCACATATTCAACATTGTGACAGGTTGTTATTAATAACACCAAAATCCGTGCCTCATACGCACGGGGAATTTTATCCCGAATCCTAAGTAGGGATAAGTCAACGCCTAACACGCGTTGCCGATCAGTCTTTTACCGTAAAAAGGATAAAAACCCACATATTCGATATTGTGGTAGGTTGTTATTAATAACACCAAAATCCATGCCTCACACGCACGAAAAATTTTATCCTGAATCGTAAGAAGGGATAAGTCAACGTCTAACACGTGTTGCCGGTTTAGTCTTTCACCGTTTCAAGAAGACACCAGAATCTGAGTCTGGGAACTTTTATCCCGAAGCCTAAGTAGGGATAAGTCAGCGCCTAACACGTGTTGCCGGGTAGTCTATTCCCGTGAGAAAGACGAAGTTTACGTATTCAATATCGTAACACTAAAAGAGTTAATTCTTTTAGCATAACATTACATGCGGAACGGACTTAAACAATCCGCATGTAAGCCCAATTCAAACAGTAATCGGTAAAGACACGTTAAATCCGTTGAAGGCTGAGGATTTGCCAAAAATCATAAGTCAGCGCCTAACACGCGTTGCCGGGTAGTCTATTCCCGTGAGAAAGACGAAGTCTACATATTCAATATCGTAGCACTAAAGGAGTTAACTCTTTTAGCATAACGTTACATGCGGAACGGACTTAAACAATCCGCATGCAAGCCCGATTCAAACCGTAATCGGTAAAGGCACGTCAAATCCGTTGAAGGCTGAGGATTTGCCAAAAATCCTAAGTCAGCGTCTAACACGTATTGCCGGGTAGTCTATTCCCGTGAGAAAGACGAAGTCTACGTATTCAATATCGTAGTACTAAAAGAGTTAACTCTTTTAGCACAACGTTACGTGCAGAATGGGTCTAAACAATCTGTATGCTAGCCCGACTCAAACGCTAGTCGGTAAAGGCAAATCAAACCCGTTGATGGCTAAGAATTTGCCAAAAATTCTATAAATGTGAGTCATTGACGTATCAGCTTCATTAGTTGGTCTCATGACTTGAGCATCCAACGACTTTGGGATAAGATCCATATCTGCAGATGAAATAACTTTAATAGTTGGACCTGCAGCCTAAAATTTAGGATCGCCAGGCTCCAACGTCTTAAGAGCTTAAACTGTGTAGACTCTAGCAAACGTACGAGTATAAACTGTGTTAGCGTCGGTCAACGCATTACAACGAAGATAATCAGTTCAAAGTCAACTCAATAACACGAGCCAAAACTAACTCACCAATTTCGATTTAAGATTTCGACAACAATCAGACGATAAACGTAGCGTCGTAAGAACTTCATCTATTCGACAAAATACTGAATAGACTGAAGGCTGAAGAAGTTAAGAATTGAAGCAGTTCACAGGTCCTTTGACACCGACTAAAGGTGGGGGCTTATCATATCCAAAGCATCCCAGACTCCTCTATAAAAGAATGAGTCTGGAATATTTTGGAGGGGGTATCTATAGGCGTCTAAAAATACCTATATGTATCCACACACAGCTCGAGATAGAGAAAAGGTGATGAACGCCATTATCTAAGTCCAAGAGGATTATCCGACGCCTACCAGCGAATCAACAAACTATTGATGACGTGGCCCGCACGCTCACCGACCACCACCAAGTAGCACGCGTTCCCATCGGCCACCAAATCGGCAAACCAAGCGGCCCGCATGCCCATCGGCCACCAAATCGGTGAACTAAGTGGACAGTGTGCTCACCGGCCACCACCAAGTGGCCCGCATGCTCAACGACCACCAAAATAGCGTACAGATTAATGAAACGACGAAATACGCGTAACGACGGAATAAGTCAAAACTCGAAAAACCAATAAAAGCCACTGGCGGCCGAGTCACATCAAAACAACTCGGCCGAACTAGTGGTTCGGCCCAAAACCAGATCACCGAAAGGTGACTCGGTGGCCGAGCCACCGGGTGACTGTTCGGCCAGATCTGATCTAAAACGTAATTTTTCGGTTTTGACGAATTCTCGCGGGATTTGTTGGTTCCTGAACGTCCCAACTGATCTGATACTATGGTTAATCAGTTCTTAACTAAAGATAAGGAGGAATCCCTCGTTCTTATCCAAATACCGGCTTTCGAGGCTTATAAATACGAGCTTGGGTGCTCATTTCTCAGGGCTGGAGATCAAGAGGGCGAAACGCTACCGAATTGGAGAGTGGAGCCACGAATTTACAGCAAGGGTTAGCAGACCTTGGCGATCTTCTGTGAATAAAGAGTGGAGTTCGAGAGATCTGAGACCCGTCCCCTATTCCTCCGGATTTAAGCTTGGTCTTAAATCTCGAGAAGAGCAGTGATCTCGCTTGGTCGAGATCATCGCTGCAGCGATACTTCCTTCGTGAAGTAATGTTATACCCCAACCCTCGAGAGGGTGATGTGATTAGTATTGATAGATTTGATTGGAATACTCATACCACCAAGATGCATCTTCTTTTCGGGAACCTAACTCTTAGAAACTCCAAAGTTAAGCGTGCTTGTCCTGGAGAAATTCTAGGATGGGTGACCCCCTGGGAAGTTTTCCAGGGAGCGCGTGAGTGAGGACAAAACGTGCTGAAAAGACATATGGTGGTTTGTGAGGCCAGTCCAGCAGATCTAATAGCGTACCGACTCCGGGGTTCCGGGGAGGGGCGTTACAAATGGTATCAGAGCTAAGCCAACCGGAATTGTGAGAGCTAAGTGCTATGCGGCGCAAAGTGCTACGTTGAGAGGACAGGAGCCACCTCTTGAGGCCGTAGGAGCCACCTCTAGAATCTCACACGGATGGTACGGTCTTTGATGATATGATTTGGCGCATCGAGGATGTTGCGAGTTTAAGTGGGGAGTTTATAATACCCCAACCCTCGAGAGGGTGATGTGATTAGTATTGATAGATTTGATTGGAATACTCATACCACCAAGATACATCTTCTTTTCGGGAACCTAACTCTTAGAAACTTCAAAGTTAAGCGTGCTTGTCCTAGAGAAATTCTAGGATGGGTGACCCCCTGGGAAGTTTTCCAGGGAGCGCGTGAGTGAGGACAAAACGTGCTGAAAAGACATATGGTGGTTTGTGAGGTCAGTCCATCAGATCTATAGCGTACCGACTCCAGGGTTCCGGGGAGGGGCGTTACAAGTAAGAGCTTTGATCACCAATCTGTCAACCGGATCTGATCCGTGGTGGTCCACGGATATTAACGTCCCCGGTACAGGCAAAGTTCCCACGCAAGCAGTGGGTGATAAACGTCTGTTGTGCTGTTTGACAAGAATTGTAATCTTTATTTTCATTGTATAAAAGAGATTTTATAAAAAGATTAACTTTGCTTTTCATTTGAGTTTATTGTAATGACCAAAGTTGTAATAGATTCGATGATAATGAAAACATCAACTTTTGACCCAAACAGTCTCGTCGAGATAGGCGATTTTCATATATTATATGTTAAATTCCGCCTTCTGGATTGGGAGATATCGTCGTTTCTTTGCGGCCAACCATCTTGAATATGATTTCTTTTTATATTAAATTTTTTATTTTCTTCGGCTTTTATAGGCTACTCGGCTTGATTCCGGGCTTCAATAAAAGGTTACAAAATGAGAACGTTAGGGACTTTTGGGCGTTTATTCATTATTTCTTCATTAACCTGAAATTTAAGATAAAAACAATTATTAGTGGTATACATATTCATGTAAAATAGATAATAAGGGTATAAAATTATAATAAAATATGATTATTAAATACCCCCACACCTAAACTTTTGCTAGTCCTCTAGCAAAGAAAGAAATTAAAAATCCTAACTCACTTTCGTAGGAATCGCGGTTGTATTTAGCACATACAACAAACCTTTAAACCCCTAGGTTATCCTAGAGGATAAGTTATAGTCTCGTGAGAGTTTGTAGTGAATATACCCACAAAATTTGATCAACTTGCCAATTTTAAAAAGTCAATATATAACTAATTTTACTTGATCTATTTAGACATTCTAATTAAAGCTAGCTATTACTCAAGAAAACGTTTTTATATATATAACTCTAAAGTAAATCTCCTAGAAAATCTATTTCATTATAGCAATACAAAACTAAGTCAAACTTAGAAATTTAATTTAAAAGTTTTAAAAACAATATGCTAACTCTTTGTTTTAAATAATTTTCAAGTCTCTTAATCAAAAATTATTTTTCAGGACCATATATACAAATATAACTATATATATAAAAATATTGTTAGTATATATATTTTTTCACTTTTTATTCTTTAGTGATTTTTTCTACTTTATCGGGCTTTCTAAATGACCATTTAACAAGTTTTATGCTAATGAATCCCAACCCAATTAGGTTTAGGTCATTAAGTATGGAAATACTCATTGGGCTTAATTTCTCGGTCAACTTAGGCTTTATAAGATAAAATCACCTTGAATTCAAGAGTTTTTTTGCTCATTTTTCGCACTCTTCTTTTGCAAAGTTAGTTTTTTTAATATATATATATATATATATATATATATATATATTCTGAAAAATATGTAAATCAAGACAACTTGAAAAATTATTTCAAATTTAAGCTAAGCATGTAAAATTTTTATTATTTTAATTACAAGTCTAAGTTAAGGCTTAAGTGAAGTATACTACTTTGGAAATTATTTCTTAAGAAATTTATTTAGCGTTATCATAAAAGGGGAACTTGAGTATATCACTAACTAAGGATTAGAAAATTTAAAATTTATCAAATAGATCAATTATTACTTAACTCTATTAATTTGGCAAGTGACAATATTTTTATGATTTTTTAAAGGAAATAAGAGAAAGAAGAAGAAAGAAAAAAATTATGATAAAAAATGCAATAAAAAGGTAAAATAAAGAGGAAAAAATAGTTACTTCTCACCCCCACACCTAAGTTTTGCATTGTCCTCAATGCAAACTCTATGATACACAAAGTAAAGCAGATAAGCAATGAAGCACTTATATTTTGTCGGTTGACCTAAAAAAATCTGCAATTATCTTTGGTGTGAGGATGATGAAATCAAAATTTTATTCTCTTTTTTTATTTTTTTATTTTTTATTTTTTCTTCTTTTTTTTTCTTTTTTTACTATAAAAGAACAAGAAACTCTCAAATGAGAGAATAATAAATTCTTTTTATTATTATGAGACAAAACAAAACAAAGATTGTAGAATGAAGGGTTCGACATGAAAAGCTCAAATTCTACATTGAATCCCACCTTTTTGCTGAAGAATCTCCCTCGGATTTCAAATAAATTCACAATGATATGATCAATGATGTGTTTAAATTCCGAACATTCCAAGGTATTCAATGATTTTTGCATTAAGGTGAGGTTAGTGTTATGCATTTTGAATTTTTTATTGAACTTAGATTCTTGATTTGGGAAGGTTTGTCTTCTAACAACCATTACCTTTTTACAATTTCCTCAAACCCAAGATTTATGGTTGAGGTATAAAAATTTGATTGTTGTTTATTTTCCAAAAATCTAAGTTCATCAAGAAATAGTTCTTCAAATATTGTGTTCAAGAAGCATGAATTTAACACAGTGTCCTTATTCTGCAAAACCTGATCTGCTTTTTCTAATAATTTCAGCTCTTCACCAAAAATTTCCTCAAAACTTGGATCTGGCTCATCATCATCTTCTTCTTCTGGACTTTCCTGAATGTAATTTATTTCTAGATGTTGATTATTCGGTTGGTTCCATGGATTGAAAATGTTGAGATCAGCAGTCAAATTCTCAAAGGACAGCTTCATTTGACTAGTTCTACAGTTGATGAGAGCATTAGAAGTGGCTAAGAATGATCATCCTAAGATGATAGGTATCTATCCTTTGGGATTAGAAACGGGGTGTGTTTCCAAGACTACAAAATTCATTAAAAAAATAAAATCCCCAATCTTAATCAGAATATCCTCTATCTCACCCATGGGGACATTGACAGATCTATCAGCTAACTGTAAGGTGCATCGGGTTAGTTTTAGTTCACCTACACCTAGTTGCTGGTAGACTGAATAAGGAAGCAAATTGACACTGGCCCCTAAATCTAAAAGCACCTTATCAATGTGAGTATTACCAATAACACATGAAATGATGGGAGAACCTGGATCTTTACGTTTCAAAGGTATTGTCTTTGAGATCATATCACTGATATTAGCAGCCAAAAAGACTTTCTTCGGAATATTTATTCTTCTCTTCTTAGTGCACAATTCTTTTAAAAATTTAGCATAAAATGAGATTTGATCAATTACATCTAAGAGAGGAATGTTGACCTTAACCTGTTTGAAAGTTTCTAGAATCTTCTCCTCCTGAGGGGAATGTTTCTTAGGCCTAAGTCTATCTGGGAAGGGAGCAACTAGTCTAAACCTATCAAAAGTAAGCTCAGGTTCGGGTTCTTGGTCATCTGAGAGGGGTGATTGTTGAATAGAGTCATCAGAAGGAGAAGGAATTTGTTCTGGATCAAGAGATTGACTTGGAGGTGTTCTTATAGGATCTGAAATAGATACACTAGAACACTAGACGGGGCGTGAATAGTGTTCTTTTAAAATTTATGCAAAGTAGATTATAAATTGCGAAGAAAAATGGTAATCTCAGAAATTCGCAATCACAAACACAAAGTTTTATACTGGTTCCACCAATCCGGTGTACATCCAGTCCCCAAGCAAATCCCGCTTGAAAGTTTCCACTATGATTTTGAATAAACTTCCAAAATCAAAAGCAAACCTGACCAATTTACAAGTCCCTACAAATTACAACACCAATTGACAAAGACCTTGCCAATTTGCACACCAATCTCTAAACCAAGAGATTAACACCTCTCACAACTCGAGAGAACTTTTGAAGCAACAATTTGAATTCCTATAAGCCTTGATTTATAGTGTGGTGTAGTAGTGGCTTAGGAATAATTCTAACTTCTGTAAATTGCCTAAACAATAAGTATTTAAATGATGTTCAAAGGCAATTTCAGAAACTTTTCTTTTTCTCAAAATCTGAATATTTTTCACTTGAAAAAATTCACAAAGATCAAAGCTTATGGGTATGTAAGTCTCTGCATTTTTTCTAAACAAATAACCTATTTATAGCCCTTGAAAAGACAAGTTTTTGAACTTTAAAAACGTTTAAAAACGGCTATAAACAGTCATATATTCAAACTTTAAATTCTGGAAAAACTGTATCTGTAGTCGACTACAAGACTGATTAGTCGACTACACTGAGTTTAAACAGACTCTGTGTATTCAGAAAATTTCTCAGTAGTCGACTATAAAGTTCATTAGTCGACTATACTGTAATTTGACAGAAACTTAGAAAATGAATTTTACCTTCAGTAGTCGACTATAATGTCAATTAGTCGACTATACTGTAAAATAACAGAAACTTATGTTTCTGTCATAAACTTGAGTAGTCGACTATTATCCATATTAGTTGACTATACTGTAAATTTACAGAAACATATATTTAAGACATAAACATGAGTAGTCGACTACTATTCTAATTAGTCGACTACTAAAAGTTAGAAAATAATATAAATTAAATGTTTTGACACTCCAATGTTTAACTATAACTCTAATGGTTAACATAGGGGATTTCTATAGTTAACCAACACACTAAACCTGTGTTAGTATGTTCTAATATTTATGTGTGTGTGTAAGTGATCAAGGCTTGTACAATAATTCTAAGTAAAGAAAATATAAAATACATAATCTCATATGTTCTTCATCTTCTTCACTTCATAATGCCTTGAATCTCAACTTGCACTTGTTCATATTTTGATATTAAAAGCTGCATATAAGAGTTAGTGCATTTGTATAAAACACATTGTATAAATTGTTATCATCAAAATACTATCATGGAGATATGATATTCAACATTCTCCCCCTTTTTGATGATAACAAATAATTTATGCATAAGTATGTATTTTATAACAATGTTTAAACATTATGAAATAACCATACTTACTCCCCGTGCATATATGCAAATTAGAGTCTATAACAACAATACATAAATCTAATAGATAACCAACTATTTCTCCCCCTTTGTTATCAACAAAAAGAAATAAACAAGTATGCTAAATATGATATTATTTCTTCAACATGAGCTAATACTTCAAACAAATCATCCAGATTATGAACATAGTCCATAACTTCACCCATCCAAATAGGTAGACAAAGACTTGCCATAAAGACCAAAAGTTCCACAATGTTCATCACCATGATCTGTTTAAAATATGTAGCACATATATTAACTATCCAAACAACATCATAGTAAAGTAAACACACAATCAACATACTTGACATTGTAGCAACATAACTAATATATTACATATGTCTTAATAACAACTCACAACTACATAGTTTTTGATACTTAAACAAAAGATAACTAACAAAATAACATTATTGTTTTGAAACTCAACATTAAAAACATCCAAATCTAATATGATGCATGCATAAACTTCTAAGGTGCTGGAGGAGGTTGCCGTCCTTGAAAGTATGCACTAAGCTTTGTGTCCAAGTCTTCAAACTTCTTGATTAGCTCTTCTTGATTACTAATGATATAGGAATTCTGAGAATATAGAGCTCTTTGACTAGTTTCAAGTTCAAGAATACGTGCACTAAGTGTGTTGTATTGCACGTCTGAAAAACATGAGGGTTCTGTAGGAAATGGTGGTGGTTGACTAGAAGAAGTTCCTGCTTGAGTTGAAGATTGTGGAATATCTTGTGGAATTTCTTCTTAATGTGGATGAGGTTCATCTTGAGGATTTTATTCTTGAATTTCAAAATTTGTTAACTTCATCCTAGTTAGGGCATTGGAATCAAAAAATTCAATGGAACGGACAACAGAATTTTCAGATTAAAGATCCACATAAAATTTGTCAAAGATTTTTGTTAAAAAAGCACCATATGGAAGAAATCCTCTTAGAATTGTCAGAAGATTATCACAGTAAACTTCAGCCCAATTAACTTGGATATTTCCCATTATAGCATATAGAGCTTTTGCTAAGTCTAGGGAAATGAAATGGAAACTCCTAGTTTTTGGAAACAAGTTATATACTAAGATTCGTGCAATGAATCTAGGAATTGGACGAAGTTTGTTTGAATTATTTAAAGGTTTACTATAACCAGGAAGAAATATATGATTTGATAAAAGATCTGAGTCATTCATCCTAACTGACCTAAGAGAGACTCATTGATAAGGAATATTGAAAATTTTTCTAATTAACTTTGTAGTCAAGTCAATTTATATTCCTTTAACAAGAGTTTTGAGTTTTTCAGAACCACCAATAGTTCCAACACGTTCTATATTAGTATAGAACAATTGAACAAGAAAAGGATATGTAGGTTTTCTATTTTTAGCAGAGAATAATTCAAGCAAGCCCACATTAATGATCCAAAGTTCCAGGAAATAAAATCATCAAATTTTACAAATCGTCCTGGAAGAACTTCAAAAGTGAAAATTTTGTTAAATTCTTCTAGTAAATCAGGACTTTTTAAGTAAATGATGATTTTATCGTTAACATTAGTATGAATTTGCTTAGCTTTATTAGCCCTAGAAATGATTGTTGGCGTCTAAAAATGCCTATGGGTGCCCGCACACAGCTCAAGATAAAGAGAAGGCGATGAACGTCATTATTCGAGTCAAAGAGGATTATCCGACGACGACAAGCGCATGAAGTGAATCAGTGAACTGTTGATGACACGACAACGAACCACCACAATGGCAAACGCCAAGTGGACCGCACGCATCATTCAGCTCGTGCATGTCAATCCGTTCGCACGTCAATCAGTTCAGCGCGTCGGTCAACACGCGTGCGTCAATCAACACGCGCGTACATCAACCAACGTGCGTTCGACAGTCAATCCAGCAACGAAGTATGCAAGTCAACAAGACGGTCAAACACGCAAAACGGGAGAAACTACAAATCTTGGAAGAGTCGGAAAACCAAAAAAAGTGTCAGACTTCGGAACCCGCGCAGATGCGGGACGGCTGAAACTGACCCGCACCAGCGCGGGTCGGCCGAAACTGACCCGCACCAGCACGGGTCGGCCGAAACCGACCCGCACCAGCTTGAGTCGGCTTTGGCCGACCCGCGGTCAGGCGGGTCGGCTAAGGCTGACCAGCGGGTCAGCGGGTCGGCCAAGGCCGACCCGCGGCCTGGCGGGTCGGCCATGACCGACCTGCGGCCTGGCGGGTCGGCCAAGGCCGACCCGCGGTTCAGCGGGTCGGCCAAGGCCGACCCACGCCCCCGCAGGTCAGCACGACCCGCCGCGCTATTTTGACCCCCCGATGTGTTTTTCGATGGTTTTAACGGTTTTCTCGAGATCTTTTCAGTTCCAGAGGTTCCCAACTGACTTGATATCATCTACAAACATGGTTAGGCCGTTATTGACTAAAGATAAGGCCAAATCACTTGTTCTTATCCAAATAACAGCTTCTGAATCTTATAAATACGAGCCCGGGTCCTCCTTTCTGGGGGCGGAGTTATTATCAAGACGTAGAGGTGCTGCTGGATTGAGGAGTCAAGGAGCACGAATTTCAACGAAGGTGTAGGTGTAATTTTCTGATTTTCCCAAAAATGGGGGATTTTGTTTGTATTTATAAGAAAGCTTATTACAAACTAAATCAATCTGAATTACAACAGAAGCAGAGGGAAGGCCCTCTTTGTTTAATCGTGGGGACTTTAAGGTAGCTACAGGATGCTTCGCTCGGTGCTTGTGCCGAGTTTGCTTCCCTTGGACGATTCGACCGAGGTTGTTGGAGAGCTTCAGTACTCAGTAGAAGCTCAAGGTGAAGGAGTTTGTCTCTTCTGGCTCACCGGCGATCAGGGCACGGAGCTAGGAGATGGCGCTGTAATGCAAGGGTATGCAGAAAGCTTCTTCCTCTCCTGATTGATCAATCGATCGATCCTTTTTCAAGTTGCTAAAAGAAGCCTTTTAATAGGAGAGAGACAGTTCGGTTGTCCCTAGAATTATGGGATATGACCATACATTGTTCAGAGACATTCTGCTATTTCTCTGCGCTGCCAGCGGTCATTCGAGGAGCCGCATGTTACGTCACGTCGCGTAGGAGTGGGAAAGCCCCTCCTCGTACCCGTGACGGTGGTTGCCAGATGCTTGAGTGGATCTGACCAGCTCAGCGAGCGCCAACGGCTCTTGCTCTCGGTTTGGACGAGTGAGGTAAGCAGCATTTATGAGGGTGCAGGCTGATCTGGTGCTGTCTGCTCACCTGCGCTGTGAGCCACCGAGAGGCCATTTGATGGTCCTGGGGTCCTGTGCCTTCTCTCCTCTTCTTGTGTCGTGGCAGAGGTTGGAGAATAGACGTCGCATGTCTGAGTGGGTGCCAGATAGCCTGCTGTGCACCGACGGCTGTGGTTTTCCATTCTGATGGGTGAGGTGACCCGCATTTATGAGGGTGCAGGCCGGTCCGGTGCTTGTCTTGTTCGCTTGAATTGCGGGCGGCCTTCTGACGAATCTGGAACGTCGTGCTCCCTCCCCACACATCGCGGGAAATAAGGAAGGTTCATCCCTGGAAACCCAGCTTTCAACTTACGTGGGCAGACGTGACCCTCTGTGGGTGAGTTTGGTATATGGGGGCGGATTTGAGCCCCTGTGAGCGGATGAAGACGAATTCGCACCCCTGCGAGCGGACTTAGCTTATGAGGGCGGATTTGAACCTCTGCGAGCGGACTTGGCCCATGAGGGCGGATCCACTCTGTTAGTGGGTCCATATGACTTGGCGTGTGAGGGCCCAGGCGTGCTGTCGAATCCGTTTTGTGGCTACACCCTACTCCTCGTCTCAGTGGATGGTCTTGACTTGTGGGCGAATTTGTTTGCTAGTCTGCCGCGGTAATTTTTACCGTCTACAAGACCCCCTTCAAAGTTTTCAGACCAAAACCGGCTTACGTGTGGTCTGGAATACTTTGAATAAAGAAATTTTGGGTGGACCAAGTGTCTTAGGATTTTTAGCAAATCCTCAGCTATCAACGGATTTGATCTACCTTTACCGATTACCGTTTGAACCGGGCTAGCCATACTATTCTCCTCAGTATGATGAGTTGTCGAGTGGTTTCTCTTAGGCTTAATGCTAAGATTTCTACTCGACCCCTAGCCGCCTGGGGCGCGGGTTTAAATAAAGTTACTTCGTTGATTTTGAAATTTTAGGCAAATCGCCTGTTTCCCAAGGGTGGGCGAGTCACGCAGGCGAAGCTAGGCTTCGATGGCGAAATTTCATCCGACTTGTGGATTTTATCAGGCTCTTCGCCGCTGAGGCCTTTCCTTTGGGCGAAGGTAGGCCTAGTGCGAGCAAACCACGTGTCCGCTGGTGGTGCTTCGTGCCCTTCCAGCTAAGGCGGCGTGGCTATATCGTGATTTGATAGTTCGTCGTCCACTCCGCACGCCTCGTTCTAATCGTGGCCATGGTTTTCGGATCTAACCGTCGGATGCAACCATCAATCTCGGTTCATTCGATGTACCGAGGGTGATCTGGGCCGTCGACCCCGATCGTGTCCACGTCTCCCGTTCGTGGGGGTTTCGCCTTTCAAGGGTGGTCGTGGCCACGTGGGAGGTTAGGTCTTTTTAAACGAGCCCTCTTCTCCCCTCGAGAACTGCCGTGTTCAAAAATCTCAAAAACTTTTTCATGGGGATAGAGCGCTGCTTCGTCCTTCAATGGCGCCACGATCCAAGAAGTGTATTGCAAAGGGAAAAGGGCCCGGACGCTTTTCTGACCGTCTCTCCGCCGGTGCGCCCCTCCGCATGTCGGAGCCGCGTTCAGGTAAGTCGCGAGATCCTCCTGGTGTTGGGCCTGCGGGAATGAGTGTCGCTCATCCCTCTAAAATTCCGCCGTCCCTTGGTAGTCTCCCTGGTTTGGGGGTTAAGTTAGCCCTATTTGCTTTCAGAGGGTGATTTCTGTCTCCTCGGGCGAACTCAACCTCTAACGGGAAGAGGGGAGGGGCGAACTTTGCTTTTGACAGACGAGTTCGGCCCTTCTCTGGAAGGGGGGGAGTATCGTCTGTGCGGATAGACCTTGTTCGAAGTGGGTTTCCCCTTTCGAAAAGCAAATTCGCCCATACCTGTTCGATGGGCGACTTCGCTCTTACAGCGGATTTTATCTTGACTGACTTCTTGCTCTTTCTCGCAGTGACCTTTTCCGATGAGGCTCTTCCAGAGGGTGCGGCTGTTGGCCATGCCGGGGGTGTGGGTTATACGGCACCTCCTCGATTCCCTTCTTTGGCTCCGGCACCCGTGTTCGCTGTTGACAAGCCACATGGCTTGATACAGAGAGTCTCAGACGGGCATCATCTGACATTACGCGAATTGACATCCGACGCGGTGTTGACCAATGATGTCAGGGCGGAGCTGCCAAAGCCCCAGTTTTTGTTTGGCGATGCAGTGACTGATCCTTCCGCTCTACTGCTCAAAGAAAGCAGGTGGTTCCGCACGGTGGAAGGGACTCACTACTACCTTCCTAGTATGCCGAGAGGATTCTCGATCGTCGAACGGTGATCCCTCGTGGTCCCTCGTGTGATGAACTGGGACTTGACTCCGACTCAGGACGGGGTCACCTGTGGCGTTTTTACGGGTTCTTCGGCTGGGTATGGGGTGGAGAGTTCTTGTAAGCGTGTGACGGGTCTGCGCCCTGGCTTGCTGTCTAATGAGCCGCCGACAGGGGAGACGATGGCGGTAGCGGAGACTTTTCGCCATCGCTTCTTTCGCGTCGGTGGGAGATTTCCCCTAAAAGACTTCAGAGCTCTGGGGTGGGTATACTCGGCGCCTGGTAGCGATACTTGGTGGTCCAAGATCACCGATTACGTTTTGGCCGAGAATTCTGACCTCAAGATTTCGGAGCTGTATGTGGCCATTCAAGCCACTCGACATGGTTTGCGGATCAACGCTTCCCAGTTCCACAGCATCCTAGAACTGTACTGTGCGGAAAGCGGCACGTTCTTCACCCCCAACGGGGAGCTCGGCATTACCCCTCACGAGATGTATGACGTGTCAGGGCTGCCTCTGGGAGATTTTCCCTATGAAGAGTACGTCCCAGACCAAGACGAGATTGATCAGCTTTCGAACCATTCTCCCTTGGCGGTCGAAACTCTGTGGGAGTTACTCTGCCACTACTATATCTGCCTCAGTACCTTAGGGGCATCGGATCATAAGGAGAAGAAGAATAGGACTCCTGGTATCAGTCACAAGAATTAGGCTGATTATCTGTTCCCAGGGAACGATGTCAAGGGGAAGCCAGCTCTCCCACTAGGCGAATGCAACCAATCTGAAGTGGAGGCGAGAACAGCTAAAGAAGGGAGCACCATAACTCTCGAACGTGACGAGGGCGGATTTAAATCTGGTACTATCCTTCACTCGTTCCATCATCAGGCGAAGTCCCCCATATCTGGGAAGGCTCTGCTCGCTGGGTACCTTATGTTATGGCTGAAGAGGTGCGTAGTCCCCACTCACTCTTTCGAGGCGCTTCCTGTGGAGGTCGTGTATCCCGCAGTTTGCCTGGCTCATGGTAAGTCCTACGCCTTAGTACCGGCGATGATAGCGTGCATTCACCGGGGGCTCCGCACTCTGGCGACCCAATTCTGCCGCGTATCGACCATCGATGAGGGGGCAGGAGAGATTATCAGGACCCCCAATCCTAGGGTGGGACTACCGTATACTTATTTGATGGCATGGTTTGTCTGCCATTGCGAATGTTTGATGAGCGCTCCTACGACTCTTCCAGGAGATAAGTTTGTCCCGTTCGTCGAACGCTTGGAGAGGTGCTCCTGGAAGTGTAAAGACATTCCTGACGTGCGGAAGACGCTTTCGCATTTTGTCCATTACAACTTCCGTCGTTTCTTCCCTTATTTTAGCGGAGGAGGATACGGGGAGTCTTTTAGAGATGCGCCGACGGCGGATCATCATACAGCTCTCTCCCGCGGTGCCTTTCGCTGGCTGGTGAACATCCGGCCGGGGTATCATATCTTACGGACGGGTTCCGTGTGTTATCTCGAGCCGTATATCCCTTGCAGGTTCGCCCGTCAATTTGGCTACGACCAATTGTACGTAGGCAACGCTAATCCCCATCTGCACTTCGAAGAATGGTTAGTGGACGGAGCTCGGGGATGGATTTGGACTTACGCTGACGGTACCTAGGCCCACTTTGAACTACCTGTGAAGGATCACGATTTGCATCACACTCTCCTGTACTGCAGGTGGTATCGGGGTGCTGGTGCCAATCCCGAAGGCTTTTGGTTTGGCGGCTCGTGTTTGGCGGAGCAGGGGCGTCCTCCCAGAAGGCCTCTGCATACTTCGAGATGGAGGGGCCGCCAAACGGTTAAGGAGTGGTTGTCTAAGGACCTGGCTGAAGACACCGAAGGCGGCGACATGGATCCAGACGAATCTGAAGCGCCTGAGGTGCGAGCTCCTTCCCCTAGTCTCCCTCGGACCCCCAAGGCGAGAGTAGGGAGCCTGTTGAGCTGACTCGAGCGGGTGAACGTCTGGAGCAAGCCCGGAGCACAATTGCTGGGTGGATGGAGGTGCCTCTGTTATCTCCAAGCAGCTCGTTGCTCTCGAAACGGCAGCGAGAAGCGGCGGAGAGTTCTAGAGCGGAAGCGGCCAAGAGAGCCCGTAGCGAGGAGATTGTGGTGACCACTAGAGCGGTGGCTGGTCGGGACGATACTGTTTCTGGGGCGGGAACTGCTCGACCTGCCCCTTCTGCTGTACCGCGGGTGGCTCCGGCGACTACGAAGGACACGCTTCCTTCATCCGATGTGGGGTCACAGGCGGGGGTCTCAGCGACTCCTGCACCTGTACCAGGAGGTAATCTTTCGGCACGGTACTCTTGTGTACGAAGTCGGGTTCGTATTTTCTGACTGTTCATATTGAATCCATATAGGTGCAGTCGAGAAAGTGATCCCCATCCCTTTTGACGAAGAGGAGGGGAGTGGAGACGAAAGAGAACTAGGGGGTTCAGGTAAGCATGAGTTTCAATGCTGTTGATCCTCCTAAGCCAAGGGGGCATTTATTATTATTATTATTTTTATCCGCAGTTAGCCCCTCTCATGAAGTTACTGGCAAGGAGGATCCTCCCTCTTAGGAGGGTTATTCAGGCGAATCTGAGACGGATGACGACGCCTCAATTCACGAGGCGCTATCGAGCGAAGAGGAAGTATCGGTCCCTGCGGGTCAACAAAGGGGAACCTCCACCTTTGAGGGAGCACCGGTCAGGGGTGAACGCTCGGTGCAAGAGTCTCCAGCTCAAGGGGGAACCCCCATTGGGCTGATGGCCACTTCCTTGTCGGTGGTGACCTGCGATTCTGCCACTGCCACTCTGGTGGCACCAGCGATTGTTCCGGCTCTGGCGGTACCAATCGCTGCTTCTGCAATCATGACCACCAGTACCCCGATCGTGGCTTCGTCCTCTGTCGAAGATGCCGCTCTCTCTCCTTTGGAACGCTGGCGAAAGACACAGGTGGCGCGAGCTCTGGCCAACTTCGAAGACACTTTGGCCCACTGCACCCGGCTGGTCTTGGAGGAGAATTGCCCCTTTGAGGAATTCAAGGAAGTTCTTGAACATGACGCGTCCTTTTTACGTAAGAGGCTTGGCGCTACCGCGGCGAGGCCCTACTTTCGGTGTCTGAATGAAGTGGAGGGGGCTGTTCGGCAGCTGCTCGCTCTTCGCGCGGAAAGCTCCACTCTTGTTGATCTTGCCTCCCGCGAGGTTCGAGTAGTTGTGGCAGATCGTGATTGCCGTCTGAATGAGAATATGTCGCTGGAGTTAAAGTTGTCAGCAGAGTTGGAGCAGGCCAAAGCCGAGGATGCACGAGTGGCCCGCGAGCAAGAGACGATCGATAACCAGTTCTCTCGACTCTCCTTCGAAATAGAGAGGCTGAAACAGGTTATAGCTGACGCACAGGCTTCCCTAGCCATTCAAGAGAAGGCTCGTGATCAGGTGGCAAAGGAGTTGAAGGGTGTTGAGTCTCGCCGGCAATTGGCCACTGACTCTGTTGAGGAGAAGGATCGGGCTCTCAAGGATGTCAAAGAGACCATTCAAGACTTGATCTCGTGCACGGAGGAAGATCTTCGTCGAGAGGTCCTAAGGAGGTTTGAGCTTCGCCATGCTGAAGAAATTCGTGAGGCGGAACTGCGATTGAAATCCTTGTAATTCGCCTTTAATTTCTTGCTTGTAATAGGACTTCCTTTTCACGAATGAAATTATCCTTTTGTTTCTGGCGATTATGGCTTGTGTGCATACTATATATAACATAGACATTTTCGTGCACTAGTCGGCGTTTAGCCGTGGGACACTTTCCTCAATAGACTCGTTTCGCCTGCAGGCGAGTTTCGTCTGAGGGTGAATTCGTAGTTGTCATACTAACAGTGATTTCGATTATGGGTGGGCTCCGCTTTTAGCGGGTCGTGTGTTCACCCATGTGCACGTCGCCTCACATTAACTGCGGTGTGATAGGTCCCTCCGTCCTTCACGCCCGATCCGGGCCGTTGGTTAGAGATCGTGCCCAAGAACTGCCGAATCTCAACCGCTCCTATAGAATACGGAATATTCGGCCTTCCCTTCAACTGTTTGGGCTTGAAAGGTCCAATCGAGCCGCGTATAACTGCCTAGGGTCGGGGTATTTTAGTACCCTTCTTCTCGTCAAGAAAGATCAAAGTTTTCTTGCCGTTTTTTTCAGAGAAATTCCAAGTTTTTCTCGCGTCTCCCAGATGGCACCGAAGGTGAAGAGGGTCACTTCCAAGAAGAGGAAGGAGGCATCTTCTTCGGGTACGGCAGGAGGAGCTTCTGCCGAAGGTATGTTTTTAACTCAACCCCCATTTAGGCACGGATAGGTATCTCTTGCCTAAATCCCTCTTTCATGCCCTCGCTATGCTTCACAGCCCATGGCGGCACGCCGCTTCCCGAGGAGCATGAGGCTGAGCCTATCTTGATATCCGATGACGAACCCGAGAGTCCGGAGGCTTCTCCTGCCCACGGTCCTGCTCCGTAGCCGGAAACGGAACCTTGCCTCAAGGTCCCACCCATCACGATGCTTACCCCAGATCGAGAGCCTGTTTCCCCTGGTTCTTTACCTTGGCAGGCTCGTGTCGAGGAGTTTGAGAATGCCGTGAGGCAGGTGATTTCTCTTGTCAATCTTGGCATGGGTAGCTTTGACAGCTTCAGGCAATCTCTCCTGGATCGCGTGGTCGACCTTCGACGATCGGGCGAAAATCGGCTTGCCACCCGTTGCATGCAAGAGCTCCGTCTTCTGGAGTCGCGCATGATAGGGCTAGAGACATTGCTGCGGGAAGGCCCGGAAGTTTATATGGAGTCTTGCCTGGTTTTCATCAGACGTGGGGAGGCTCAGGAACAGGAGGTCCGTTCTAAGGAAATTGCTGATTCGGAATCCATTGCCAACTTCTGGGTGGGTCAACAACACTCGTCGGAGGAGGAAATCGTTGACCTCAATCGCACGATAGCTCGCCTACGAGCCGAACTGGGACATGCGGAGGCGAAGTTGGAAGGGCTTCAATCTGACGTCGTCACTGTCCGCAAGAAAGCTGAGGCGGAAACTAGGCGCCTCTCGGCCTTGCGGGAAAAAGACGCTGCCGCTAGGTCGAGCTCTGAGGAACGAATCAGGAGAGTGGCTGAGGACAAGGCTCGGGAAGACCACGCGAGACGGGTAGCATTGTCCAAAGAGGAGCTTTCCTCTTTTAGTGTGTTTGATTGAGATTTCAACCATGTATCTGTGCTTAAGACACTCTGTTTGTTTGTCTCGCTTTCCCTTTTTTTTAACTATGCCATGACTCGTGAAGTCATTACTCGTTCAAATGTATTTTAACGAACAATTGGTGCATGCTTTGCTTTTCTGAACGTAGCATTATGACTTTCTTAGTTATAACATCATAACTTTGTTCAAACGTACTGTCTAGAAGCATCTGATGAAGTTCGTGTTTTTCTCTGTCATGTTTCTTTCGGATATATCACTCTCCAGTGCTTCTTTGGCATGGCCATCAGCAATTTCAGGTGGTACCCCTTAGGCGAAGACTCAACTCGAGTACGGGTCGGTCTAAATGATGGCGAATTCACTGGGAGAGTCGTATTAAACCACCGGCGAGTTCGCTTAAAGGTTAACTTTGACTGTTGGCAAACTCGAACCGTAGGCGAACCCCCAGTGTTGGCAGATCCATGTTGAGGATAACCCTAGATGCTGGCGAGTTTGGAACGCAAGCGAAATTTTCGAAAAGGGAGAGTTTGCGTTGTAGACCCAACTCAGCCTCCGGCAAGCTTAGGTTGTAGGCGAAACCTCGTGCCGCGCGTCTCTTAGCGGGCCCAAATGCTTGCCAGCTAAGGCCTTAAAGACGTGTCAATGCTCATTAATGGTGAAGTGACAGAACGCCTCGCCTCTTGGGCTTCATCCGATCGGTCGGTTCGGGTCTCGAGAAGCATGGCCTTAAATGGCGTTGAGCTCGAAGCGCCGCAAGGCATCTAGGCCGTTCGACTGCTCGAGGGCAGAGATCCCTACCGTTACGGCTTCGGCTATATCTCCCGTACTCGCCATCTTCTCAGTCACGCTCTCTTCTTTTCGAAAAAAAAATTTGCTAGACGAAAGACCGCTGCCGTAACTTCTGCTCTCATGGACTCCGACTCTGATCACAGCGCCTCCGAGGAGGTCGGCTCCTCCGCCACCGTCGTCAACGTAGACGCTCCACCTGCTTCCCTGGTGGGTTTAGTCCAGGGGTCCTTGGTTCCAGACCCTATGGCTCATCCTGCCTTCGTGCCCCTCCAGAGGTTGGAGGCTTTGGTGCGGGGGATCGCCATTTCAGTAGGCACGGGCGGCGAGCGATACTTCGACGCGCTTCCGATTGTGGAAGCCGGCTTGAGGGAGATCCAGCGAGCGGGTGGTATTTCGTTCGCACGTCAATGTGAGCGGGAGCTCCAGCGGATTGAGGGGTGGATGTACCGCCTCGAGGAGCTGGCCTACGAGGACCCCTCTGACGTGCCCCCGTCCCTCTCTCTGCGCCTTCTGCTCGAGCGCGAAGAGCGGGCGAAGCAGATCCAGGCGAAAGAGGCCGAGCTCCGACGTCTGCGGAAGCGACATTGGGCGGTTCTGGACCGGATGGACGCTTATCTGGACAGGGCCTTCTTCGAGGACGCCGGCTCTCTTCGTGGCGAGGCGAAGCTGCGGGAGCGCGAGCACGAGGCGAGGAGGCTCGGCGAGGCCGCCAGAGAGGTGGAGAGGGCGCTGCAGCTTCTTCACCAGGAGGAAGAGGACAGCAAGGCGGACTTGGTCAGGCGGCAGCAGAAGCAGAAGGAGAAGGCGAGGATCCGGCGGGAGGCGGATCGTGCGGAGGTCAAGGCCAAGCTTTTCTCTTTTAGCCTGCTGAAGTTCCTTTGAGGCCTGCCTCCCCCCTTTTTTTTGTTGTTTTGTTTGTCATTTCAGTTGATGCCACAGGCATCATAACTTGCAAACTTGTGCATGTGACTCCTGGCCCGTAATGGCCTTTAGCTTTTGCTTATTTTTGCTTCGTATGCACGGTTTTCTTTCTTTTGTCCGTGCTGTTTGGCATTTGAGTTGAACTTGGCGAGCATTTGACTGTCTTGTTTTGGACTTAGTCGTTTTAGGCTCTTGTCCTTCTCCCGGTTGTTCACAGCGTGGGATCGGGTTAACCCCGATTTTCGCATTGCAGCTCTGATGAGGTCAAGAGAGTAACACTTGGTTTGCAGCAAAGAACAATCGTTCGTTCATGCAGCCAACTGAAGACCCCAGCTTTGACTCTCCACTCGGCGAGCTGTCGCTTGGGGGACCGGCAGACAGGCCGTCTGCCGAGCCGCTCTTGCCAATTATCGTCGTCTGGGTAGGCGGCGACATAGGTGTTAGGTCTCATGTTATGAGCCTACATCTTCTAAGCTTGTTTTGATGATTACAAATAATTCCTAATATTATTTGTCTAGTGTTTGTGTTTCTTATTAGGTATTCTAGACAAACAATGTGTTGGAGGTTGGATGGATTAAGCCTACACGATCATATCAAATGGAGGTTAGTGGAATATCGGTACGAAGCTATTGCACATCAAGCCATATTCAAGATCAAGCTTCATTTGCATGTTTACCAAGAAGAGCTTTCATGAAGACTAATCAAGCTTGGGTATATAGTTTATAATGTTTGTAGTTTAGGTTGTATATAATGTGTGTTAATTCTATAAGCTCAAATATACACACACATATATATTTGTGATTTTCGTAAATATAGGTGTTTTTATGAAAAATATGTTTTGGACTATATATACATCATAAACATCTTTTATTATGTCCATATAAATATTTTACAAAGTTTTAAAACTTTGTTTATGTCAAAACATCAAAATTCAAGTATCTCATGTTTACATGTTTTGGACATTTTTGTAATATGACAAGTTTTCACAAATGATAAGTGAAATTCCAAAAATTCCTTTTGTAACATGTTCATTAACATGTTTATAAATACTTTCCAAAGTTTTATATTTTTTGGAATTTATTTGTTATTTTTAAAGGCACTTTAAAAATCAGATTTTCAGCATGAATAGTGCCTGTGCATGTTTATAAGTCGACTTATAAACCCTGACAAGTCGACTTATGAATTCCTCTAGAAAATGTATTTTCTCCTCTGCTAAGTCGACTTATAAAGCATGGCAAGTCGACTTATAGTAAGTCGACTTATGACTTTTATAAGTCTACTTATGAAGTGTTGCACAGTTATGTTTTTTTTTACCAGTTTACAAAATAAATTTTTTCTCTCAAATGGTATGTGATATTTAAGAAATTCTTTCTCTAACATGTTTATATACATATTTAGAAGCTTCCCTAAAACTTTCATGATTTTTGGAGTTACTTTACTGTATCAAAATTATTTTACAAAAGCGGGTGTTTTAACAGTTTTCATAATCTAAAATATCTAAATTCAAATATTTATTTCTCACAAATGAGAAGTGATAATTCAAAAATTCTTTCTGTAAAATGTTTATTTACATGTTTAGAAACATCTCTAAAATTTTCATAATATTTGGAGTTGTTTTACTATTTTTAATTGATTTTAAAAAACCAGATACGCAAAATTTCAGACTCTGCCGAAAACCTGTATCATCTGTTAAGTCGACTTGAAGTCGACTTATAGGCTGAAATTTTGGCTGTAACAGCTAGTTATAAGTCGACTTATCACTGTAGCAAGTCGACTTATGACTGTATAACGGCTAGTTTTCCAGATTCCTTGTTTTCCGGGTTTTTTGTCATTTTGCTGGGTTTTTCTTATGTTTTGGGGTCTCCTATATATACCCCCTTATACCCAGATCTATAATCATCTAAGAAGAGTTTTAAAGAGAGTTTTAAACAAGTTTTAAAGGAGATTAAAAGTTTGTTTAGTTTGGGGTTTGTGTTTACAAAGGAGGAAGTTCACGTTGTCAATTGAGGGATTCATCCTCAATCTTCTTCATCCTCTCTTTGTGTTTATAGAGAAGTTTTCCTAACTCTATTCTCTAGCAATTCGTTTTTATTTTCATATTATCATTTATTGCTAGTTTGTTAATTGAGTTAGATTTTATTTAAACTCATTTTATCACACACACCCTATTTGAGCTTGTAGCATTTCATACATTATATATTGGGTTGTGGGATTGTGATTTGTGAGATTGAGCTTACATTGTGTTCTCACCTATTATAGAGAACAAATCTTTTGTTGTGAGCTTTCATTGTGAGATCACTTGTATTACACTAGTACACCAAGAGGAGTGTATGGTGAGAGACGAGGTTGTTCCAAGAGTAGTGGCGTCGGTAGCCTAGAGAGAGCTGGTAATTCCGAGCACTTGAGGGAGACACGGGCTAGAGACCAACACTTGAGGTTGTCCCAAGAGTAGTGGTGTCGGTAGTCTAGAGAGAGGTGGTAATTCTGAGCACTTGAGGGAGACACGGGCTAGAGACCAACACTTAAGGTTGTAGTTAGTGTAGTTACATTGTGAGTAATTATAAAGTTTTCGGTTAGCTAGAAAACCGTATTGTGAGGTGTAAACGTTTTTCGGGTAAGCGTAGAAAATCCGGTGTGATAGTGGAGATCTCCTCGAGGTGAGGAGCAGGGATGTAGGTCAGGCGGACCGAACCTCGTGAACATATGATTTGTTTGTGATTGCATTGGCGCACTTTTATATTCGTGCTTATTATTCATATTGCCTTTGTCAATTGCTCATTGTTTATTCTACCCACTATCTAGTTTTGTTTGTTCACCCTTGTGTTAACTTGTATATCCTTGCTCATATATTATTTATAAGTCTTTTGCTAGGATATATTTGTTAATAAGTTTTAAATTGGCATAAATCGGATTAGATTAGCATAAACCCTATTCACCCCCCTCTAGGGTTCCTTCCTAGTGGCATTAGGGTACTTTCAGTAGGAGCCATCGCGTGGTAGGCTGCTACCCATCAGTTACCCTAAGGGAATATTAGGATAGCTGGAATAGGTCGAATAGCTCAGGGACGTAGGAGTGTGACTATCGACCAAAGCAATAACACATCACGTGGTAGGTTATCACTTAGGCTATGCGATTCGTAAGAATAGCGGCGCCAATCATCGGAGGTAATTATTAACCTGATGAAGCTTTGTTGCGATCGGAACAACTATGGGGCCTTACCATCTCGTTGAGGGAGACTGATAAGTTAGCTCGGTTAGAGGTGATAGTTAACATAACCGAGTTGTTTGTCGCGATACGAGCGACTTTGTTGAATTCGCCGTCCTGTTAGGGAGGATTGGTGAATCGGCTTCTGAGTCTGCCACGATATGAGCGACAAGAGTAGATCCGCCACCTTTTTGGGGAAGGATAGTGAATTGAATCATGTCCGTCGCGATGGGAGCGACCTTGGTGGATTCGCTGTCTTATTGGGGGAGATCGGCGAACTAAATCGTTTCTGTCGCGATGAGGGCAACTTTGGTGGATCCGCCATCTCATTGGAGAAGATAGACGAACTGAATGTGTTTGTCGTGATATGGATGACTTAAGTGGATCCGCCATCTTATTGGAGAAGATAGGCGAATTGAATGCAGTAGAGATGTTCCGCCAGAGCGGATGAAGTAGGGACAGTTTAACCTCGTGTACCAGTTGGAGGGGTGAGGACCAGTTTAGACTCATGCACTCGTGGGAGTTGGTGAGGAAGAATTAAGGGTAGTACTTCTTCAAATGTTTGCCGTTGATAGGCATCATGATATTATCGTCGTTTGGCTTGACAAGGCGGTAAGCTCCATTCGAATAGACTGTTTCTATTACGAATGGCCCTTCCCACTTAGATTGAAATTTACCTTTCTTCTTAGAGGTGAGGATCATCGGCCTGCGGACGGTGAGTACCAGTTCTCCCTCCTTGAAGGCCCTGCGCTTGACTTTTTTGTCGAACGCTTTGGCCATTCGGGCTTGATAGAACTCAATGTGTTGTTGAGCCTCTAGCCGTTTGTCATCCAATGCTTCGAGCTCAGCGAGTCGTTGTCGGTGGTTGTCTTCCATCGTCATTCTCGTTGCTAAGGCGACGCGGAGAGATGGAATTTGAATTTCTAGTGGTAATACGGCCTCACAGCCGTACACCAATGAGTAGGGCGTGTGGCCAGTCGGTGTGCGAACCGTTGTGCGATACGCCCACAAGCTTTCGCCAAGTTTTTTGCTCCAGTCGCGTTTGCTGGTTGAGGTTAACTTGGTCAAGATTTTGATGATTATTTTGTTGAAGGCCTCGGCCAAGCCATTTGCCGATGGGTTATAGGCCGTGGAAGAGAGGTTCTGTATTCGGAACTTGTCGCAGAACCTGGTGAATGCATGGCTGACAAATTGTGTACCATTGTCATGAATGATACGTCGGGGTACGCCGTATCGGTAGATAACATGGTGTTTGATGAACTTAATCACGTCGTTAGTCTTGACTTCTCTCAAGGGGATGGCTTTGGCCCACTTAGAGAAGTAGTCAGTGATCGCGAGGATGAAGCGATGACCTTTCGCCGACGGCGGGGATATTGGGCCAACTATGTCCATTCCCCATGCTTCGAAGGGCTAGGAAGCCTTTGTCGGGTGTAGGTCCTCTGGCGGTTGATGCATGTAGTTAGCATGAACTTGGCACTCATGGCAGCGCTTCGCGTAGACGACTGCGTCGTGAATCATCCCAGGCCAGAAATAGCCTATCCTGCGCAGGCGATCCTAAAGTTTGGGTCCGGGTTGGTGAGCTCCACAAATGCCGCCGTGGGCCTCACGCAGAGCCTCTTGTGCTTCTGCTTTTGAAAGGCATCGGAGCAACAAGCCGTCGTAAGATCTTCGATACAACGTCTTGGTGGTCGAATCATAGTAGAATCTCGCGGCGCGTCTCCGAATAGACTCCCACTCCTTTGCGTCTTCGGGCAATACGCCTATAGGACGTAATCAATGATCGGGAGGCGCCAATCCTCAGCACTGGGCTGATCTGAAACTTGATGGGTGGCATTCGCTTCTGGGGTGTCTTTCAGTTGAAAGAGCTTTCTACTTGCCACTGTGACCCATTGGGTTGTCCCGAATGGTTGAGCCAAGTTGGCCGCCAGGGAAGCGAGGGCATCCGCATGTGTGTTCTTGGAACGTAGCACGTGCTCAATGCGGAAGCTCTCGAATGATTCCGCTAGTCGGACAGCCGCCTTGTAGAGTGGGACCAAGTCATCGTTCCTAACTTCGTATTCTCCAGTCATCTGTTTGAAGATAAGTTGGGAATCGCCGTAAGCCTCGAGATGCTCTATCCCTAGCTCTTTCGCTAGCTCGAGTCCGATGAGTAACGCGTTGTACTCGGCCACGTTGTTGGTGCACGGCTCTGTCAGAGAGAAGGCTCGGGGCAGCACGTGGTTATGCGGAGAAGAGAGGACTACCCCCACTCCTGCAACAATAGAGCCATCCGGGGCTGTGCGAGACGTGCCGTCGAAGAACATCTGCCACAACTCTGGTAACGAAGTTACGTTGGCTTCGGGCGGTTCATCTGGCAAATCCTCGAATAAGTCGGTCTTTGACCCGAGTGGGTGACTAGCCATGAGATCACAGATGGCCTGTCCCTTGACGGATTTTTGGGGCATGAAGTGGATATCATACTACGAGAGGAGAAGAGCCCACCTAGCCAGGCGCCAGTTCAACGCAGCGGGTTGTGTCATGAAGACCCGAATAAGGTTGATCTGGGAGATGACATGGATTGTCTGGCCGACCAGGTAATGTCGCATCTTTTGGACGGCGAAAACCAGTGCCAAACATTCTTTTTCGACCATCGGGTACCGTTGTTCAGCCCCTTGTAAGGTCCTACTCAGGTAGTAGATGCCTTGCTCGTGGCCCGCATCATCGTTTTGTGCCAAGAGAGCACCTAGGGAATGCTCCATGGCCCGGATATAGATGAGGAATGGTCTCCCTAAAATTGGCGCAGCGAGGACTGGTGGATTCGAAAGGTAAGCCTTGATGTCCTCGAAGGCCTTTTGGCAAGACTCGTCCCATACGAAGGAAGTGTCTTTCTTCATAAGCTTGGAGAACGGCTGGCACTTGCCCGAAAGGTTTGAAATGAACCTTCGGATGTAGGCCAATCGTCCTTGAAGACCTCTCAATTCTTTAAGATTTCGGGGCGGCTGAAGCTCTTGAATGGCTCACACCTTGTCCGGATCGATCCGGATCCCTTTCGTCGTGACGACGAAGCCCAGGAATTTACCACTAGACATCCCCAGAAATGACTTCGTGGGGTTCATCTTGAGCTGATGAGTCCTCATGAGTTTGAACATCGTCCTCAAGTCTTGGAGGTGGTCTCCTTTGTGGCGACTCTTCACGACCAGGTCGTCTACATAGCATTTCATCGTCTTTCGCAGGTGCTCTCGAAAGATCATGCTCATGGCGCGTTGGTAGGTTGCGTCGGTGTTCTTGAGTCCGAAGGGCATGACCGTGTAGCAGTACACCCCCATAGGAGTGCGGAACGAAGTGTGTCTCTCATCTTCGGGGTGCATTTTGATCTGATTGTACCCTGAGAAACCGTCCATGAAGGACATCCTTTCGAATCCGCACGTGTTGTCAATGATGACATCCGTGATGGGCAAGGGAAATTCGTCCTTCGGGCACGCGACGTTGAGGTCCCTGAAATCAATGCAGATGCGGATTTTACCATTTTTCTTCAAGACCGGAATAATGTTTGCCACCCAGTCAGGGTGTTGTTCCTCTCTGATGAAGCCGGATTCAATGAGCTTCTTCACTTCAGGCTCAATCGCCTCCATGATCTGAGGGCGAAAGCATCTCTGCTGTTGTTTGACTGGTTTGGCGTCTGAGCTGATGTTGAGGCGATGCGTAGCGACCCGCGGATCCAAGCCAGGCATATCCTCGTAATTCCACGTGAAGACGTCAATGTATTCCCGTATGAGGGCGATGAGGTCTTCTTTTTCTTAGGGTGGTAGACTGCCGCTGATGAATATGGGCTTGGGATTCGCCTCAGTGCCTATGTTCACCTGGAGGATTTTGTCTTCAGTCGGTGGTTCCCGCTGCTCGAAGCGACTGCTCCACTGGGCGTTAACATGGCGATCCCATGTCTCGTCATAAAGTGGAAGTTGTCCATCCTCCGCAAGCTCAACGGGATCTATCGTGGCCATGTTGACTGTGAGGCCCTCGAACAGATCCCTCACGCTGACATCCGAGTCCCATGCCGAGGTTACTGACGATTGATCCCTTGAACATGCATAGTCGGAATCCTCGTTGACGTAGAAACACAAATCCGACGAGGAGGAGGAGTAGCCTAAGCCTCTCCTAGTCCTGTTGAAGTAATTTGAGGGTTTCCCCTTAGGTACGTAAGCGGGTTGGATGACCGCCTTGCGTCCTCGGCCGTAATTGAGGCCCTCCAAATGAGTGAGGTCGTATCCCATATCGCTCATCATGCGTTTCGCAATTCGACTGTACTACGAAAACTAGGGCGCTGGGTCTTCGTCTTCAGACTCATCCCAGAGCGTGCACAAGGGCTGGTCGATCCGGCCGAAAATAATGTCTTTTCGATATTTATCTCGGGCTGGCACAACAAACACGGCTCGCGATGAGTCAATCGGCCGCCCCCTCGTGACGTACAACGAGCATACCGGCATGTGTAGGAAGGGATCGCCACGGAGTTTTGTCCACGAGTCCTTGGGTTCATCGCCCTCAGACGTAGAACAAGACGACACATAAGCAAAGTCGGACTTTTGATTCATGATAATCTTCCCCGCCTGAACGGCGTTGGTTACATGGTGACTCTCATAACCGATTACAATTGACTCGAAGTCGTTTAGTATTAGGTTATCGCCGTACTCAGGTTCGCTATCCGCCTCGTTGCCGCTTTCCGGCTCCTTAACTGGCGGCTCGATGGGGTCCTAATAAAGCAGAGAGTCTGTGAAATAATTCTCGACGCCTTTGAAAGGTTGTCTGTCGGCTACTACAGTCTTCACACGTTCATAATCGTCGACGTACTTCAAACACTGGTGAAGGGTGGACGGGACTATTCGGTTGCCATGGATCCACGGGCGTCCTAAGAGCACGTTGTAGGAAGGCTCGGCATCGATGACATAGCAGGTCACCTCCGTCTTCATGTCGCCTATGCAGCATTTCAGGCGGATTTTACCCAGCGACCGCATCCCCGTGGCATTAAAGCCGAAAATGGTCGTGGTGGTCGAGGATAAACGCTTCGGCGGTATCCCCAGGTGCTTGATTAACCTCAGGGGCACGATGCTTAACGCGGAACCCGGGTCGACTTGGATCCGATCCACCCTCGCCGAGCCGACGTATCCCGTGAAGTACAGAGGTCGATCATGAGACGTGCTCTTGATGAGCATGTCTTCAGGGGTGAAAGTGATACACGGGACTCGTCTCTCGGAGACTTGGTAGCAGGTCGTGCATTCTCGTTCCACTTCTGCCTCTTTCGAGAAATGGGTGACAAACGCCTCTGAGTCGGCCAAAGCCTCTTGCAGGGTTTCGCGGGTAGACCTGGACAACCGGAGGAGGTCGTACATGGTGATTCGCGCCGGGATGCTTTTCAGCTGTGCGAGCACGTTGAATCGGAAAGGTTGGCGGCTCGAGTCGGGTGCATCTGGATTGGGAGGAGTCATAGCGGCTGGCCGCTTGGGAGGTCTCGCCGGGTCCTCTGCCCTCGTAGGGTATTCTTTGGCGAATTCCTTTCCTGCCCTCGTGGCGAAGACATTGGTATCCTCCTCGGAATCAGTAAGGGCGGCTATCACTTCGCCGTCTTTATCTGGAATGGCAGAGACAACGTTGCAATGTTTTCTCTTGGCCTCTTTCGAGGGCCTTGCAGTCCACTGTTCATCGTTGAGGAGGTCTGGGTGGACCCACATTATCTGTCCCGACGGTAGGGTCTGCGGGACCAAGCCCTTCTCTCGCTGGTTGTGAGGATCATCGTTGGTGATCTTCAAAATCGCCTTGGGGATAGGAACTACCCCAGCCGGAGCTCGGACCTCTGGGAGATTTGTCCCAAAGCTCAAGGTGATCATGTTCGTGGTCACCTGCTTTTGGACCTTCTCCTTCTTCAAGACCCCTGCGTCGTAGAGGGCCTGGAGCTTGTCTTTGAGGACGTAGCATTTGGTCGTGTGGTGACCAAGGAACCGGTGATAAGCACAGTAGGTTGGGTCACTGGTTTTGTCCGCCTCCTCAGGCTTCGTGGCCTCCGGCAGTTTGATTCGACCACTCTTGAGCAGAGTATCAAACGTTGCTACCACCTGGTCCTCCTTGAAATCGTATTGCCGCGGGGGGCGTGGCTCAAACTACCGGGGCTTAGGCCTTGGGGCAGATTTTGGCGTTGGGGTGGAATCGACGGCCATGATCTCCTTTCCTCTCATTCGACGGGGTTCTTTGGTGCAGCCAGCTCGGCGGCCCCTTTCTTGGGCTGCGGCTCTTCGGCCTCGAGCCTTTTGATCATGTTCTCCACCTGCTCACCCTGACGCACAAGCTCTTTCCACGTCCGGGTTTCCATCGCGCCTATTTTGGACAGGATGTGGATCGATAGATTATTGCGACACATCTTGATCAACGTCGACTCGGAGACTTGGTCCCGGCAGTGGACTGATCGGTTCCGAAATCTTTTTACGAAGTCGTTGACCGACTCCGACTTCTGTTGCTTTTCAGCAAGGAGGGTGGCCATCGACACTTCCGTGTCGTCGTCGAAGAAGCGGGCCAAAAAGAGTCTTTCGACGTCGGCCCATGACTTGATAGAGCCGGGCTCCAGCTTGCGGAACCATTCAAAGGCCACCCCTTTGAGGATACCTATGAATAGTCACGTAAGAATGACATCATTCCCCGTAAGGAACCCAGTCTGGGCCATGAAGTAGTAAATGTGCTGGGAAGGTGAGCCCTTGCCGTCGAATTGCACCAAGCTGATCGGCTTGAACTTCACCGGGTACGGGACTGTATCCCACTCAATGGGGTAGGGACGAACCACCCCCAACTTGTTCATGTTTTGTTGAAGTTTCAGCGTGTTAAGCTGGTCCTGGAACTCCTCGAACCTCTTGTCACGGGTGCCATCCCCGGTGTGCGACGTCCCTAGCGACGTCTTGGAAGAGTAATCGGATTGCGGATTACTATTGTCTTCCGTTTCCGTCACCGGACGGTGAGGAGGTACCCACTCTCTATCCCCAGTTCGCCAGGGTAAGGGGCGTTGGGCTCTTTTCTTCTTCTTCTTCTTCTTATTCAGAAGTTGCTCCATCATCTCTCGTAGAGAGTCGATGGTCGCCTGCTGTTCTTCCAGCTTTTGAGCCATTGTCTGCTCATGAGTGAGCTCGGTCATGTGTACCCCCGCCGGCGCGCTCTGACCCGAGTGTGAGGTTTGGGACGTAACCGCCACCGAATGAACTTCGTCCTCGCCGTATGAGGGAGGGACTAGGGTAGAGTAATCAAACCCGATGCTTACCCCCTGCGACTACGGGTTCGCTGGTATATGCCGCCTTGTCCGCATTGGGCGAACCGGCGGTTAGGTCTTAGAACGGAATCCGAATCTGGGGAATCGGATAGTATCCCCTTACCCTTGTCCGTCATGTTGACTGTGGCGGACGGGAGTTCTAGGTCGTCGGCGGCGCGTCTTTTTTGGTGATGACGCTTTCGACGGGAGGCCCTCTGTCGTGAAGTTTGTTGAGAAAGTCTCTCAAACATTGAAGGTTTTGCCGTTCCTAAGCATTGGCAGTCGGCGAGTACCGTGTGGATGAGCCTTTCGCAATGGCACTGAGGGCTCGCCTCATGCATAGTGCTCTTGCGAGTCAGATATTCTCGGAGATCTCCTGTGGGTGGTTGGTGACAACCCCCAGTATCAGAAGGATCGCTTGGGCGTGTACACGAGGGACCTTTGGACGTATTCCCTAGCGCACGCTGGGCGGAATGCTATGGTGTTGGAGTTAGGCGATCTCGCTTTGACGGGTGAGTTTTCGCGTTTGGGCGAACTCCAACGCGTAAGCGAGTTTCAACTCTTCGTTTGAGCGAGCGGGCTCGCGAAGTGTCGCCTACTTCCTTGTCTCTGCGTTTATCCGCCAAAAGATTATGGCGAGGCTCGCAAGCCTTCGAGGATTCACCTATTCTGACAGGCCCACTCGCTTGGGGTGGTTTATTCGCTTCAGGGATGTGACCTGAAAAGCGAAGTCCACCTGGGCGGGTGGCCCCATCCTTCTTGGTTGGCGCTCCTGATTAGGAGGGCCTCCCGATTTTGGGCGAGTTGCCTTCTCGTTTCTCACTTCTTGGGTCTGTATGGTAATTCAGGCCGTCGTGTGAAGCGGAGGTTTGGGCTTCCTGCCCGACAAGCGTCTGCCGTCGCTGTTGGCTAACTCCTCCAGCAGAGAGAGCGTTCGCACGGGCTGTGGCAGCGTGGCTTGTGCTGGACTGAACTGGTGTCTCTTTTGGGACGGGTGTTACCGAGGGTCGTTTGGCGACCCACTTAGTAGACCCTTCCCCCATGCTCTCAGTCTGGGACTTGGCCTTGAGAGACTTTAGGGCGGGTTTCCCTGTTGAGACTCGTGTAGAGCCTTCTGGCGCGGGAGCTTTGACCGTCTGAGGTCGGCTCTTGTGCATGACTCTGCGGCGCTTGCGGGATTCTTCGTCACCGGAAGAGGAGGAAGACAAGTACTCTTCGTACTTGGCCTGGTCAAACTCGATCTCTAGGGACTCCACCGTCGTCCCAACAGCAACCTCGTCGAACTGAGCTACCACCATTTCGTTTGAAGAAACAGCTTCTCCCACTGTGGTCGCCATCTTCTGTAGGTGTAATTTTTTGATTTTCCCGAAAATGGGGGATTTTGTTTGTAGTTATAAGAATGCTTATTACAAACTAAATCAATCTGAATTACAACAGAAGCAGAGGGAAGGCCCTCTTTGTTTAATCATGGGGACTTTAAGGTAGCTACAGGATGCTTCGCTCGGTGCTTGTGCCGAGTTTGCTTCCCTTGGACGATTCGACCGAGGTTGTTGGAGAGCTTCAGTACTCAGTAGAAGCTCAAGGTGAAGGAGTTTGTCTCTTCTGGCTCACCGGTGATCAGGGTTCGGAGCTAGGAGATGGCGCTGTAATGCAAGGGTATGCAGAAAGCTTCTTCCTCTCCTGATTGATCAATCGATCGATCCTTTTTTCAAGTTGCTGAAAGAAGCATTTTAATATGAGGGAGAGACAGTTCGGCTGTCCCTGGAATTATGGGATGTGACCATACATTGTTCAGAGACATTCTGCTGTTTCTCTGCACTGCCAGCGGTCATTCGAGGAGCCGCATGTTGCGTCACGTCGCGTAGGAGTGGAAAAGCCCCTCCTCGTACCCGTGACGGTGGTTGCCAGATGCTTGAGTGGATCTGACCAGCTCAGCGAGCGCCGACGGCTCTTGCTCTCGGTTTGGACGAGTGAGGTAAGCAGCATTTATTAGGGTGCAGGCTGATCTGGTGCTGTCTGATCACCTGCGCTGTGAGCCACCGAGAGGCCATTTGACGGTCCTGGGGTCCTGTGCCTTCTCTCCTCTTCCTGTGTCATGGCAGAGGTTGGAGAATGGACGTCGCATGTCTGAGTGGGTGCCAGATAGCCTGCTGTGCGCCGACGGCTGCGGTTTTCCATTCTGATGGGTGAGGTGACCTGCATTTATGAGGGTGCAGGCCGGTCCGGTGCTTGTCTTGTTCGCTTGAATTACGGGCGGCCTTCTGACGAATCTGGAACATTGAGCTCCCTCCCCACACATCGCGGGAAATGAGGAAGGTTCATCCCTGGAAACCCGGCTTTCAACTTACGTTGGCAGACGTGGCCCTCTGTGGGTGAGTTTGGTATATGGGGGCGGATTTGAGCCCCTGTGAGCGGATGAAGGCGAATTTGCACACCTGCGAGTGGACTTGGCTTATGAGGGCAGATTTGAACCTCTGCGAGCGGACTTGGCCCATGAGGGCGGATCCACTCTGTTAGTGGGTCCATATGACTTGGCGCGTGAGGGTCCAGGCGTGCTGTCGAATCCGTTTCGTGGCTACACCCTACTCCTCGTCTCAGTGGATGGTCTTGACTTGTGGGCGAATTTGTTTGCTAGTCCGCCGCGGTAATTTTTACCGTCTACAGAAGGCAAATCAGATTCTAGCAAACTTCGGCATAAAGAAGGAGCTATTCGAATGATCTGAACCCCGTCCGTCCGTCCCTTGAGATTAGGCTTGGTCTTAATCTCGAGAAGAGCCCTGATTTCGCTTGGTCGATTTCAGCGCTTCAAATCAAACATTCCCCCGGTGAAGGCGAAGCTCAGCCCAATTTTCCATCAACCGGATCCAGATCTAAGGCGGTCCACGGATAAATCCCGGCACAGGCAAAGACACCCACACAAGCAGAAGACCGATAAACGATCTCCCTACGTTTGTTTGATAAAGTTGTAAACTTGTTTTATTTTTATTGTGTAAGGAGATCTTATAAAAAGATCAACTTTATATTGTATTCGAGTTTATTGTAATGACTAAAGTTGTAATAGATTCGATAGCAATGAAAACAGCAATTTTCGACACAAACAAACTGGTGACCATAGTGGGAGCCAACAGCTTCGCTGCCGGAGCTGTAGTGTCGCAACCTCGGATCTGCATCCCGGTTGAAGAAGTGGTCGAATACGAGTTCGACCAACTGAAGTTCGAGGAGTATTTGTCGTCCTCCTCCTCCAGATCCTCCGCCTCTTGCAAGCGCAGGAAGATCAAGACTCCCGTTGCTGCTGCCCTCTCACTTTGCAACACCCCTCCGGCTTCCAATGAGGTCGGATCTACAGATCTGAACTCCTCCTCAATCAAGGAGTTGAGTACTGAAGGCACATTAATCCTATCGAAGAGGGCACGTCAAAGGCGACGTCAACGCCTCGCGCGTCAACTCGCTAGGGCTTTGGAGTCAATTGACGGGATCCGTTACAAGGCGGATCTAAAAATTAGGCAACGCCAAGCGCTCCAACAGCGGACAAATGCTCTCTCCCCCAAATCACCAATAAGTGAATGGGTACAAGTCAAAAGGACCCGTTCAACTCTTGAAGAGCAGATCAAAAAGCGTCGCGTACTGCTTGCACAAGCGCGAATTCTTGCGCAAGAGGCAAAAAGGTTGTAGAGGAAAGAAGTGGAGAAGAAGCCACAAAAACTGCACAAAACTTGGAGGCCAAAATCCAAAAGGGCAGCCGAAAAGATCGAGAATCACGGGTCACTTGAATCCGACCCGCAAGTGCGCGGGTCACTTCAATCCGACCTGCCAATTCGCAGGTCACTCCAATCCGACCCGCCGATTTGTAGGTCACTTCAATCCGACCCGCCAATTCACAGGTCACTCCAATCCGACCCGCCAATTTGCAGGTCACTTCAATCCGACCCGCCAATTCGCAGGTCATCCAGATCCGACCCGCCAATTCGCAGGTCACTTGGATCCGACCCTCCACCTTGCGGGTCACCCAAATCCGACCCTCCGACCTGCGGGTCACCCAAATCTGACCAGCGCCAGAGTCAAGGCAGAAGATGTTTTGCACCTGTTTTGTCGATCCCTGTGAGTTCCGCATCTCCGGTGAAGCCCCGTGACAGCGTAGACTTGCCCCGTTTTAAGATAAGGATGGCGGATCGTCTGGTTCCTTTGCATAAGGAGGTTGCGATCAAAGAATGCTTGGGCCTAGTGACTGAACCCCGAGCAATTATTTGAGCTGGGGGTCGCACACAGAAAACTTCTATAATTGACCGTCTCGGACGATGAATTAAACTCTAAGAGCCCGTCGAGAGTTCACGCTTACAAATGCGTGACTCTAAACGCGTGACTCTTGAGAATGCTAACAAGGAGTTGCATACTCAGAAGAAAACACGTAATACAAACGAACGCGTTATACCTGAGGATTCATGTAAACAGCCGATAGGTTGCTCTGACGGTAACGTCGATGAGTTGTACTATCGAGCTGGGGGTATGAACAAGTCTCAGAAGAGATATACCCGAGAAACATGCACCAAGTTAATCAGGGCAGTATTATCAGCGTGTAGCTGCCCCAAGACCGCTCCGCTGAGGGTCTCGGTATTTGAGAGGATCTCTAACGGAGCGACTAAGTCCAAGCCAAGACGTTTCCATAAGAAACGTTCGACCATTCAAGGTGACGAACTTCCGGAAGTCACAATAAATATGGCTGATAAGGGAAAGTCGGTTCGACCTTCTAACTCTGATCCGCTTGTATCGCATCGTCTAACCCGGTTACGATCAGGAACTATAAGACAAAGGGATTATCAGAGAATACAGAGAGGATTATCCTCGGATGACGAAGTGTCAGGTTCTAACTCTACGGTCGCTTCTGATAATACGGTCTCCAGCCCAGGTCAATCCCACGAAGTATTCATGATCAACACCGAACAAGTGACCAAAATGGTCGAGGATGCTTTAGCCAAACAGAAAGTAGCATTCAAAATCGAAATGGAAACGGCTATGTTACGGATGAGGAAAGAGCACGACCAACAAATCCGGGCTCTGTCTAATCAGTTTGGTGAATCCAGCTGTCGTAACCGTGCTGACCAAGTAGGTAGCGATTCAGATATGGATGAACCTCTCAATGCTAAGAACCCTCCCGTTAACCAAAACGCTGGGGGTGATCCTACCAATAATGACAATACAGGGGGTGGCCCCGTTATCCCTCTTTCAATTTGTCTAAGCCCCGATACGAGCGAGGGTGAGAAAATAAAAGATCTCGAGAGAAAAATCAACGCTATGATGTCTGCTCAAGAGGTGAAAAGGACCGGCATTCCGTGTCCTTATCCAAGGGAGTGGGATTCAATAGCATACCCGGCGGAGTTCAACTTGATTAACTTCACACCGTTTGACGGGAAGGGTTCGCCCACACAACATCTAATCTACCTTAAGTCTCATTTGGGTATGATCTCCGGTAATGAAGACTTGATGGTTCGGTCATTCACCCTTCGCGGGCCCGCCTTCGATTGGTACCGCCGTCTCAAGTCGGGAAGCATTAACAGCTATGACGACCTGGAGAGCCTATTCCTTGCTCATTTCTTTGATGATAACGCCGAGGTGTCAATCAGGACACTCTTCGATGAGAAGCAAGAAGATGACGAGACAGTCGACGACTTCGTCAAACGCTTCCGGATTAAGGCAATGAACTGCCGAGATCCGATCACGGAGGACTTCATCCTCCAAACCTGTCACAACAACCTCTCTTTAGACGTGTTGGAAGTTATGGGAGTCGCACCGTCCAACAACTGGAAAGAGTTGAAGGTGCGCGGAGAGCGGGCTGAACGCTTCCTCCGAAGGAAGAAGGCTGAGAGGAGCCAACCGACGACTAATCTTCCGAACTCAAACTTCGCTTCCCGTGGTAAGGACAAAGCATCTGCAGCAGTTGTTGACACTAATCAGACGTCACAACGGCAATCCCGGAGACAGTGAAACACTTCGGATTTGAGACTCCAAAAAGAGTACTCCTTCAATGACGAAGACGTTCCAGCCATCTTCGAATCCCTCCTTGAGAATAACAAGATCAAGCTACCACCTATCACAAATCAGGAGGAAGCTGATAACACTATGAATCCAAAGCACTGTGCGTACCACAGGAGGGTCCTTCATCCCACCAAGGATTGCTTTGCTCTCAAGAATAGCATCCAAACCTTGGTTAAAACCGGCGTCATAACGCTGGAATAAGCCGAATGAGAATGGCAACACTCCGATAAGTATAAGAGTATAAACTGCTCCTTCCTATACTCCGACAAGTATACGAGTATAAACTGCTTCTTAATACTCCAATAGGTATATGAGTCTAAGCTGTTTCCTACCGTTGATGGGAAGTTCCTGGAGAATTTTTACATGTCATATTCTTAAGGATAACCCAGTCATGTAGCAGATTATAATGTCAAACCCAGTTTCGTAAGGAAAGCTGGGGGTGGATGAGTCATATAATGGGAAGTTTCCAGAAGAATGTTAAATGTAACTTTCTTATGGATAACCTGATTATTATGAACAAAGTGATAAACACTAAACTCTCAATGTGATTTCCGAATATTCTTTTGCTGAGACGAGATTCGATCACTTCGTCGGATCAATCTTCCCTCACAAAATTCTCATTGGTGTTTGATAACTCACAGTCTTCCACCACAAAATCCCCCACCGATCAGACTAATTAACGGTAGGGTCATCAAAATTCTTTCCGGTTAAATCGCTCAAACTTTCATTGTATCTGTGCACTAAACATCCTCAATGTTAGAGTCCAGACATAGTACTCGGAATTTTAATAACTTAATCGTGTTAAGTTCTTATCACTTGACACTAAGAATCCCTATTGAGTAATCGGTATAAGTCAACATTCCCACTATGATTTGTACACCTACTCTCACTATTTACCTGGTCAAACCTTCCTACAGTTAGGACCAAAACCAAAATTCTCTTTCGATTTCTCCAATGAACGAGAGGTCTATTTTCAAATCGAGTAATCAAACCTTCCTACAGTTAGGGTCATCTCAAACTCTCGCTTGGTCAAACCTTCCTACAGTTAGGACCAAAACCATAATTCACTCTTAATACACGAGAAATTCATCTTTAGTTCGGTAATCAAACCTTCCGACAGTTAGGATTATTCAAATCTTTTTGATTCTCTGAGTGAAGATCCCACTCTTAGTTTCACCTTTTCGGATTCTGGGGGTGGAGATCCCACCTCGAGTCTCCTTTCTAACTGGAGATAGAATATAAAATTCTTCCTCTTCAGTGTTGGGAGATAGAATATAAAATTCTTCCTCTCCCATTTCGGGTTCATCTTTTCCCCAAGAGAAGACACCACTTTTTTCAACTCCCAAAATCCGTGCCTCATAGGTACGTGGAATTTTATCCCGAATCCTAAGTAGGGATAAGTCAATGCCTAACACGCGTTGCTGTTTTAGTCTTTCACCGATTGAAGAAGACACCAGAATTTTAATCTGGGGAATTTTATCCCGAAGCCTAAGAAGGGATAAGCCAACGCCTAACATGCGTTGTCGGTTAGTCCTTAACCGTAAAAAAAGGACAAAAGCCCACATATTTGACATTGTGACAGGTTGTTATCCATAACATCAAAATCCGTGCTTCACATGTACGAGGAATCTTATCCCGAATCCTAAGTAGGGATAAGTCAACGCCTAACACGCGTTGCCGGTTTAGTCTTTCACCGATTGAAGAAGACACCAGAATCCAGTCTGGGGCATTCTATCCCGAAGCCTAAGTAGGGATAAGTTAACGCTTAACCCGCGTTGCTGGGTGGTTCGTTCCTGTAAAAATGACCGAGTCTACGTATTCAGCATCGTAGCAACAAAAATCCATGCCTTTTATGCACGGGGAATTTTATCCCGAATCCTGAGTAGGGATAAGTCAATGCCTAACACGCATTGCCAGTTAGTTCTTAACCGTAAAAAGAATAAGAGCCCACATATTCGACATTGTGGCAGGTTGTTATTAATAATACCAAAATCCGTACCTCACACGCACGAGGAATTTTATCCCGAATCCTAAGAAGGGATAAGTCAACATCTAACACGCGTTGCCGGTTTAGTCTTTCACCGATTGAAGAAGACACCAGAATTCTAGTCTGGGGACTTTTATCCTGAATCCTAAGTAAGGATGAGTCAGCGCCTAACACGCGTTGTCGGGTAGTCTATTCCCGTGATAAAGACAAAGTCTACGTATTCAATATCGTAGCATCAAGTCTAAGGGAATTCATTCCTTCAGCACAACGCCACATGCGGAACGTACTTAAAACAATCCGCATGTAAGCCCGATTCAAACGGTAATCGGTAAGAGCACGTCAAATCCGTTGAAGGCTGAGGATTTGCCAAAAATCCTAAGTCAACGTCTGATACACGTCGCTGTTTAGTCTTTTCACAAGAAAAATACGAAGTCTACGTATTCAATATCGTAGCACTAAAAGGGTTAACTCTTTTAGCACAACGTCACATGCGGAACGCACTTAAACAACCCGCATGCTAGCCCGACTCAAATGGTAGTCGGTAAAGGCTCATCAAACCCGTTGATGGATGAGAATTTGCCAAAAATTCTATAAATACAAGTCATTGATGCATCAACTCCGTTAGTTGGTCTCGTGACTCGAGTATCCAATAACCTTAAGATAAGATCCACACATGCAGATGAATCAACTTTAACAGTTGGTCCTGCAGCCCCGACATTTGAGACCGCTACACTCCAATACCTTAAGAGCTTAAACTGTGTGGACTCTAGCAAACATACGAGTATAAACTGTGTCAAACGCCGATCAATGCGTTACAACAAAAGTCAACGCCGCACAACGCGTTACAGTAAAGATCGATGCCGGGCAACGCATCAGCAATCTTGCCAAACTAAGGCAAACGATGATTTCTGGGAGTTCAATCGGATTCAGATATGAATTTCTGACGAAGATGATCAGTTCAAAGTCAACTCAATGGCATGAGCTAAGTTTAGAAACTTACACACCAATCTCAGTTCAAGATTTCGACAACGGTCAAACGATAAACGCAGCGCCGGAAGAACTTCATCTATTCAACGAAATAATGAATAGATTGAAGGCTGAAGAAGTTAAGAATTGAGGTAGTTCAAGGTCACTCTACGAAATTAAGGAGATGGCCTATCTTATCCAAAGCATTCCAGACTCCTCTATAAAAGAATGAGTCTGAAATACTTTGGAGGGGGTATCTGTAGGCGTCTAAAAATACCTATGGGTGTCCGCACACAGCTCAAGATAAAGAGAAGGCGATGAACGTTATTATTCAAGTCAAAGAGGATTATCCGACGCCGACAAGCGCATGAAGTGAATCGGTGAACTGTTGATGACACGACAACGAACCGCCACAATAGCAAACACCAAGTGGACCGCACGCATCATTCAGCTCGTTCATGTTAATCTGTTCGCACGTCAATCAGTTCGTGCGCGTCGGTCAACACACGTGCGTCAATCAACACGCGCGTACATCAACCAATGTGCATTCGACAGTCATTCCAGCAACGAAGTATGCAAGTCAACAAGACGGTCAAACACACAAAACGGAAGAAATTACAAATCTTGGAAGAGTCGGAAAACCAAAAAAAGTGTCAGACTTCGGAACCCGCGCAGATGCGGGACGGCCGAAACTGACCCGCACCAGCGCGGGTCGGCCGAAACCGACCCGCACCAGCGCGAGTCGGCTTTGGCCGACCCGCGGTTGGGCGGGTCGGCTAAGGCCGACCCACGGCCTGGCGGGTCGGCCAAGGCCGACCCGCGGGTCAGCGCAACCCGCTGCACTGTTTTGACCCCCCGATGTGTTTTTCGACGGTTTTAACGGTTTTCTCGAGATCTTTTTAGTTCCAGAGGTTCCCAACTGACTTGATATCATCTACAAACATGGTTAGGCTGTTATTGACTAAAAATAAGGCTAAATCACTTGTTCTCATCCAAATAACCGCTTCCGAAGCTTATAAATACGAGCCCGGGTCCTCCTTTCAGGGGGGCGGAGTTATTATCAAGACGTGGAGGTACTGCTGGATTGAGGAGTCAAGGAGCACAAATTTTAGCGAAGGAAAATCAGATCCTGGCGAACTTCGGCATAAAGAAGGAGCTATTCGAAGGATCTGAACCCCATCCGTCCGTCCCTTGAGATTAGGCTTGGTCTTAATCTCGAGAAGAGCCCTGATTTCGCTTGGTCGATTTCAGCGATTCAAATCAAACATTCCTCCGGTAAAGGCAAATCTCTGCCTAATTTTCCATCAACCGGATCCAGATCTAAGGCGGTCCACGGATAAACCCCGGCACAGGCAAAGACACCCACGCAAGCAGAAGACCGATAAACGATCTCCCTGCGTTTGTTTGATAAAGTTGTAAACTTGTTTTATTTTCATTGTGTAAGGAGATCTTAGAAAAAGATTAACTTTATATTGTATTCGAGTTTATTATAATGACTAAAGTTGTAATAGATTCGATAGCAATAAAAATAGCAATTTTCGACGCAAACAATGATGAGACAGAAAAATAACAAAAAATACAAAGATCAAGATGAGAATTTTACCATAAACTGATGAACCCTAGAATAGTCGACTATAATTTGGTGTAGTCGACTACAGAACCTGACAGACTGCTGAAAAAGATGAACTTGATGAAAGTTTTGAGGAGAAAGAAGATGCCCTAACTTGGAATCGGTGGGTTCAGAAGAGAGGAAGAAGAAGACTTGGTTTTGGGACGAGTTAGTGGGTAGTTTTTAGGTTTTTATTTTTTTTAAAGAATTTGCATTGTATGGTTCAGATTTAACAAAACAAAAAAAAATGAAAGGTGAAGATTTTATGTTAGATATGAGGCTAGGATTTGTAAAGTTAAAAATGTATGGTTGAGATCAACTCTTCTTAAAAGAAACGGGTATTGGGTTTTGGGTTTTGGGTTTGATTTAATAAAAATCCAATAAGCTTTAAGATTGTAAAAACTATGAATTCAGTATTAGTAGTCGACTAATAAGAAAAGTAGTCGACTACACTGTAATTGACAGAAAGTTGATTTTCAGTTTTTGACTCAGAGTAGTCGATTATAGATGAAATTAGTCGACTACACTGGAAACGACAGAGAGTTGATTTTAAGATTTTGACTTAGAGTAGTCGACTATAAATGAAATTAGTCGACTACACTGTAATTCACAGAAAAACTTATATGCAATACTTGTGCATGTAGTCGACTATAGGTCAAGTTAGTCGACTATTAAGGGTATGTATGCATATGTGTTTATTTTAAAATTTTAATTTAGATCTTCAATTGAACATATACCTAATTCCCTTCTTAATTTTACATAATTTTTTTCTTTTAAGGGTTTTATTAATATATCTGCTATTTGTTTATCAGTAGGTATAAATTCTAATGAAATGTCACCTTTAAGCACATGATCACGTAAGAAATGATGTCTAATATCAATGCGTTTTGTACGTGAATGTTGAATAGGATTTTTAGATAAATTAATTGCACTAGAATTGTCACACATTATGGATGATATTGGACAATTTATGCCATAATCAGATAATGTTGTTTCATCCATAAAATTTGAGCACGTGTAAGACTTGCAGCAATATATTCAGCTTCAGTTGTTGATAATGATACTGAATTTTACTTTTTACTAAACCAAGATACAAGTGAATGTCCTAAGAAATGACATGTTCCACTTGTACTTTTTCTATCGGATTTACATTCGGCAAAATCAGCATCACTATATGAAATTAAATCAAATGAACTATGTTTTGGATAAAACAAATCATAATTTGTAGTATCTTTAATATATCTAAAAATTCTTTTTACTGCTTTAAGATGTGATTCTTTAGGATTAGATTGAAATCTAGCACATAAACATACACTAAATATAATATCAGGTCTACTTGCAGTAATGTAAAGAAGTGATCTAATCATACCTCGATAAAGCTTTTGATCAACATTCTTACCATTTTCATCTTTGTCAAGAGATGTAGTAGTACTCATTGGTGTTGATTTGCTTGTTGTATTTTCCATTCCGAAATGTTTGAGTAAATCTTTTGCATACTTGCTTTGATTGATGAATATTCCTTCTTTCAATTGTTTAATTTGTAGTCCAAGAAAGAAATTCAGTTCACACATGTGACTCATTTCAAATTCATCCTGCATAGTCTTAGCAAACTCTTGACAAAGATTGTTGTTAGTAGAACCAAAAATAATATGATCTACATATATTTGGATTAGTAAAATATTTTTATTTATTTTCTTAATAAATAATGTTGAGTCAACTTTTCCTATTTCAAAACCTGAAGTTAAAAGAAACTTCTTTAATCTATCATACCATGCACGAGGTGCTTGTTTAAGACCATATAAAGCTTTCTTAAGTTTAAAAACATAATTTGAAAAACTTTCATGTTCAACTGGAGGTTGTTCTATAAAAACTTCTTCTTTTATAAAACCATTTAGAAATGCACTTTTAATATCCATTTGAAGTAATTTAAAATTCATAAAGCATGCAAATGCAAGTAAAATTCTAATTGATTCTAAACGAGCAACAGGTGTATAAGTTTCATCATAATCAATTCCTTCTTCTTGATTATAACCTTGAGCAACTAATCTAGCTTTGTTTCTAACAACTTGACCAAATTCATCCAATTTGTTTCTAAAAATCCATTTTGTTTCAATAATGGATTTATTTTGAGGTCTAGGTATAAGATCCCAAACATTATTTCTAGTAAATTGATTAAGTTCATCTAGCATAGCAATTATCCAAGAATCATCAAGAAGTGCTTCTTTTATATTTTTAGGTTCAATAGTTAAAATAAAAGCAGTATGAGCAATCAAATTAAAATGAGATCTAGTAGTTACTTTATCAGAAATATTTCCAATAACTAAATCATATGGATGATTTTTAACTTCTACAAAATCTTTAGGTAAATCATTTTGTAAATTATCATCTTTTGTAATATCTATCATTGGAGTATCATGAATAGTATCAATTATATCATCATCATTATTTAAAATAATAGGTGATTTTGAAAAAATTTTATCAAATGAAACATGTAAAGATTCTTCAATAACTAGTGTTCTTTTGTTATATATTCTATATGCTTTACTGTGATTAGAATATCCAACAAAAATTCCTTCATCAGATTTAGAATCAAATTTATCTAAGTTATCCTTTGTGTTTAAAATAAAACATTTACAACCAAAAACTTTAAAGTAAGATACTTTAGAAATTTTGTTATAAAATAATTCATAAGAGGTTTTCTTTAAAATAGGTCTTAATAAAACTCTGTTTAATACATAACAAGCTGTTGATACAGCTTCTGCCCAAAAATATTTTAATAAATTACTATCACACAACATGGTTCTAGCACATTCTTGTAAAGTTCTATTTTTTCTTTCTATAACTCCATTTTGTGGAGCAACACGAGGAAAAGAAAAAGTATGTGATATACCATGTTTATCACAAAAATTTGTAAATAATTCATTTTCAAATTCACCTCCATGATCACTACGTATAGAGATAATAGAAATAGATTTTTGATTTTGAATTCTTTTGCAAAATATAGAAAACTCATTAAAAGCATCATTTTTATGTTTAAGAAAAATTACCCATGTGAATCTAGAATAATCATCAACAAGAACAAATGCATATCTACTTTCATTTAAATATGCTATTCTAGACGGACCAAAAAGATCTATGTGAATTAATTCTAATGGTCTACTTGTAAATATTACATTTTTAGATTTGAAAGAAGGTTTGTGCATTTTTCCTTGTTGACATGCATCACAAAAAATGTTTTTAAAAGACATCTTAGATAAACCATTTACTGAATCATTTTTAGAAATATTAGAAATGTGTTTAAAGTTAACATGTCCAAAACGTTTATACCATAAAATAGAATCATTAGATGATGCAATAAGACAATGTTTATTTGAAATATTTTTCATAGATAAAACATATATGTTATTCTTTCTATGACCTTTAAAAATAATAGTAACTAAATCAATATCATAAATTAAGCAAGATTCTTTTTCAAAAACAATTTTAAAATCTTTATCACAAAGTTGACTAATACTAAGTAAATTATGTTTAAGACCATCAACAAATAGAACATTATCAATGATAGGTTTGTTTGGATTACCGACAGATCCAATACCGATGACTTTTCCTTTATTGTTATCTCCAAAAGTAACGGTACCACCATCCTTGTTTTGAAAAGATAACAACAATTGTATGTTTCCAGTCATATGTTTGGAGCAACCACTATCCAAAATCCACCTATCTTTCTTGGGTACCTAAAATAATAAACATTTATATTTTTGGTACCCATACTATGTTGGGTCCTTTAAATTAGCCTTTAGGAAACCAAAACCATGAAGAGTTTGATTTGCCTAAATAGATAGTTGATAAACAAATATTTTTAATAAAATCAGAAATATAAAAATTCTTATGTAAAGAAGATAATTCTTTTGGAACCCAAATAGAAAAGAATTTTGATTTTTTTTTACACAAATTTTCATTTCTATATTTATACAAATCATAAGAAGGTTTTACAAAAATTATTTTCTTTGATTTATTTTTATTAAATTGAAAACCTAATCCTTTTGTCTTTTGTGATTCTTTTTGAAAAGAAAGTATATTATTAAACTATTAATACGAATTTGCTTACATTCAAACATATATCCTCATATTTTGATTTAAAAGAAGAAATATCTTTATCTAAACTATTAATACGAATTTTTAACTCATTACATTCTGATTTTAAATAAATATTTTCTTTAGATAAACTTTTATTTTCTTTAAGCAAAGAATAATTTTATTCTTTTAATACAATTACTTGAGAATTAGAATTAGTAGAAGAATCAGAAATTTCTTCAAGTAATATTTTATTTTCACCTTTAAGAAAATTATGTGAAGTCTTTAATCTCACAAAAGTTTCATATAATTTATTGAAAGCATCTAAAAGTTCTTCATTATCACTTACTTCATCTTGTGCCATAAAACACATGTGAGCACTTTTTTTTCTTCAATTTCTTCATCTGAAGATGACTCATCACTATCATCCCAAGTGACTGTCATTGCTTTCCTTTTCTTGTTATTTTGAATGTTGTTGAAGTTGTTGAAATAACTTGATTTTTGCTTATTCTTCAACATTGGACAATCTTTCTTCATATGACCTGGTTTATTACACTTAAAACAAAGAGGGTTATTTGAAATTGAACTCTTAGATTTAAAATTACCTCGTTTTATAAATTTCTAAAATTTTCGTACAAACATGCCCATTTCTTCATCATCATCATCTAAATCTTCTTTATCGGAAATAGTATTGAATGCAAGTACTTTCTTGTTCTTTGTTTCTGCATCATTCTTTCCATCTTCAATTTGAACTGCATATGCCATTAGATTTCCGATAAGATTTTCAACTGTAAGAGTTGACAAATCATTGGCTTCTTCGATTGCGGTAACTTTCTTTTCCCATTGTGGAGTAAGTGATCGAAGTATTTTTCTTATCATCTCCACTTGTGTATATGTTTTTCCAAGACCAATGAGAGAATTTGTGATGTCGGTGAATCTTGTGAACATTTCTCCAACAGTCTCATTTTCCTTCATCTTGAACAATTCAAATCTGTGCACACGAACAGAAATTTTAGATTCTTTAACTTTATTTGTACATTCATGAGTTACCTCAAGTGTATGCCAAATATCATATGCAGATGTGGCCGTTGACACCCTATTGAACTCATTCTTGTCAAGTGCACAAAATAATGCATTCATTGCTTTTGAATCTAAATTTGCATTATTTCTTTATGAAGTAGTCCATTCTGAAAATAAAGTTGTTGGCTTCTCATATTTTGTTTCCACAATGTTCCAAAGTTCGTAGCCAATTGATTGAAGGTAAATATTCATTCGGCACTTCCAATAGTTGTAGTTCAATCCATCAAACATTGATGGACGATTTGTAGAGTGACCTTCTTTGAATTGTGAAGTATTTGATGATGCCATCTTTCACCTTGCTCTGATACTAAATGTAGGATCTGAAATAGATACACTAGAACACTAGGGGGTGAATAGTATTTTTTAAAATTTATGCAAAGTAGATTATAAATTGTAAAGAAAAATAGCAATCTTAGAAATTCACAATCACAAACACAAAGTTTTATACTGGTTCCACCAATTCGGTGTACATCCACTCCCCAAGCAAATCTCGCTTGAGAGTTTCCACTATGATTTTGAATAAACTTACAAAATCAAAAGCAAACCTGACCAATTTGTAAGTCCTTGCAAATTACAACACCAATTGACAAACACCTTGCTAATTTGCACATCAATCTCTAAACCAAGATATTAACACCTCTCATAACTCGAGAGAACTTTTGAAGCAACAATTTCAATTCCTATAAGCCTTGATTTGTAGTGTGATGTAGTAGTAGCTTAGGAATGATTCTAACTTCTGTAAATTGTCTAAACAATAAGTATTTAAATGATGTTCAAAGGTAATTTCAGAAACTTTTCTTTTTCTCAAAATCTGAATATTTTTCACTTGAAAAAATGCACAAAGATCAAAGCTTATGGGTATGTAAGTCTCTGCATTTTTTCTGAACAAATAACTTATTTATAGCCCTTGAAAAGATAAGTTTTTAAACTTTAAAAACATTTAAAAACAGCTATAAACAGTCATATATTCAAACTTTAAATTCTAAAAAAACTGTATCTGTAGTCGACTACAAGACTGATTAGTCAACTACACTGAGTTTAAACAGACTCTGTGTATTCAGAAAATTTCTCAGTAGTCGACTATAAAGTTCATTAGTCAACTATACTGTAATTTGACAGAAACTTAGAAAATGAATTTTGCCTTCAGTAGTCGACTATAATGTCAATTAGTCGACTATAATGTAAAATAACAGAAACATATGTTTCTGTCATAAACTTGAGCAGTCGACTATTATCTATATTAGTCGACTATACTGTAAATTTATAGAAACATATATTTAAGACATAAACATGAGTAGTCGACTACTATTCTAATTAGTCGACTACTAAAAGTTAGAAAATGATATAAATTAAATATTTTGACACTCCAATTTTTAACTATAACTCTAATGGTTAACATAGGGGATTTCTATAGTTAACCAACACACTAAGCATGTGTTAGTGTGTTCTAATATTTATGTGTGTGTGTAAGTGATCAAGGCTTGTACAATAATTCTAAGTAAAGAAAATGTAAAATATATTATCTCATATGTTCTTTATCTTCTTCACTTCATAATGCCTTGAATCTCAACTTGCACTTGTTCATATTTTGATATTGAAAGCTGCATATAAGAGTTAGTGTATTTGTATAACACACATTGTATAAATTGTTATCATCAAAATACTATCATGGAGATTTGATATTCAACAGTTCTCACTTGATTATCGACATGTTTCCCTGACCGTAGTGAATGGATTGCATTCACTTGAGCTTCATAGGATGAACTAGATCTTGTGTCCTTCGGGTTGACCACGGGTTGACTCGGAAATTTTCCTTTCTCTCTTTCACTTATGGCACTAGCTAGTTGACTAAGTTAGTTTCTAATCTAGCTATGGCTTAAATGTTGGAGTTGAGTATTTATCCAGTTGATTGCATGAAGGAGTTCAAAGTGCTGGATGTTTGAGTCAATATATTCGTGGTTTGTGTAAAGGTCTTAATTACAGGTTTCAAACCCTTTTCCAGGACATTGAGACGTTTATCATGGTCTAAGTTGGGAGGAGTGTGAGTTACAACTTGATTTTATGAGGAGATTGATTTTGATATGGCAGATTGGATTGTTGAAAGTTTGGTTGAGAATTAAAAGGAACTGTGTTTCCCCTGGGAAATTGTTGGTTTGAAGTGGGAAATGAAATTTTGATTTTTGGAGAGATTTCCTTGATTATATGCAAAATTGATGTGATTTCTCCAACCTGGGTTGTAGGTTGGAGAAAATGGATCATCCGCATGATGCTCGAATGCAGGGTTAACCTGTCCTAGTGGTTGATTGTTTCTCAAGAGAGGACATTCTTCTTAAACATTGGATGGTGAAAGACAGTTGTGACAACCTGAGCAGAAACTTGATTCATTTGAGCTGGGGCTCTTTCTTTGATTTCTAGAGCTTCTAACCTACGCATGATTGTAGCCATCTTAGCTTCAGATGCTATGTTTGATTCTAAGGAAAGACCATTGTACTTGGATTTGGTAACTGATGCAACTCTGTCATCACAGTGTTCCCACTATATGGTTTTCTCAGATTGACTCTCTAAAAATTCCTAAGCTTTGTCAACATTTTTCTTCATGAAATCCCTTGACACATTGACACTAAGGAAGTTTTTGAAGAATAATCCAATCCTTCATAGATGATTTGGCATAAGCGTCATTTCTCGAGACCATGGTGAGGACATTGGATAAGAAAGTCCTTGAATCGGTCAAAATACTTCTAGAAAGGTTCTCCCGAGACAATTTTAAAATTTTGAATGTTGTTTCTAAGCTTAATCGTTTTATGAATTGGGAAAAATTTCTTAAGAAACACGGTGACAAATTCATCCCAAATTGAGATGGAATTTACAAGTAAGCTATACAGCCATTTTTTTGCCTTATCCTTGAGAGCAAATGGAATGAATCTGAGTTTGATCGCATCTTCAGATAATTCTCTAATTTTGATCATAAGACATACCTCCTCAAATTCTGAGATAAAACTATAGCCGTCTTCTGTTTTATTTTCGAGAAATTTTTAAAGCATGTTTATGTAGTGTGGTCGAAGCTTAAAATTTGTTCCATTTGCTTCAGGGAGCTTAATGCAAGAAGGGATTGCATTCCTAGTGGGGCAACACATGTCTGAAGAACCGGTGGATTATTGTAGGCCATTTCTTGAATTTGTTCAAAACTAATTAAACGATTTGTGTTGTGCCTAATCCACATTCGCATACACTAAAACAATTATTTTTATAATTTTTTAAGAAAAATAAAAGTTAGTTTTTTAAAGATTATAAGAAGAAAAGGAGAAAAAGGAAAAAGTAAAACAAATAAAAAAACATTCACTTTTCAATCACTCTAAACTCTAGGGTTAAGCCTAACTCAGCTAGACCAGCTTCTAACCAAAAACTCCTTAAGTGAAAAAATCAAAGTTTTACTCGGTCAGATAGCTAGGTGTTTGGTGGAAAATTTGTAACAAGAAGGAAATAAAAGAATTGTATTTGATTTTATTCTCTCTAACTGCTTAGAAAAAGAATGATTACAACTCTCTCAACTCTCGATTACAATTTGGATTTCCGATTACAAAAGAGAGGAGAATGAATTTGATTCTCCCCTTTGTTTAATTCTGGGTTCTTCACGGTGGCAATGAGATGCCTCCCTCAAATGCTCGCGTCGAGATTGCTTCTCGTTAACGATCCGACGTCTTGTTTCACTGGAACATGATCTCCTCCTCACGATTTGACGTTGTGGAGAACTTGCGTGGCAAGTTTTAGAACTCTGAATGAGTTTGTTTGATCTTAACCGTAATTGGTTAGACAAACCAAGGATCTCTTCTTTGCTGTTAAGGAGAAAGATCCGAAAATGCTAGCCCCAGGATCAAAAAGCCAGCCCCGAACTGAATTGATTTTTAGTTATTTATAGAGGATTAAGGGGTGTAACCACCTCCTTAATTCACTCCTAAGTGGGGCTAATGGGATGTAACCGCCCCTTAAATCACTCCTGAGTGGAGTTGTGATCCCCTTAGATCGTGGGAAACGGTTTTAAAACCGTTCAGCTCGTGTTTGAACGAGTCAAACGCAAATCCTGTATTCTGGAGTGAAATCTGCGTTTGAACGCAGTGTTCACGAGCTGCGTCTGGAGGCGGTTAGAGTTGCGTTTGAGCAGCGGTTGGAGCTGCGTTTGAGCAGCGGTTGGAGCTGCGTTTGAGCAGCGCTTGGAGCTGCGTTTGAGCGCTTAGAGGCTACGTTGGGCAGCGGTATAGAGCTGCGTTGGGCGACGGTTGGAGCTACGTCTGGCAGCGATTAGAGCTGCGTCTGGCAGCGAGTGAAGCTGCGTTTGGCAGTGGTATAGAGCTGCGTTGGGTTGCGTTCGTAGCTATGAACGCGGTGCGTCTTGATGCTGGTGTGCGGGGAGGACTTCCGTAGCTTGGTTTGAAGAGACCGTCGATTTGTAGCCTCTTTCTGTCGAAGCGTTGCAAAGATCGTCATTTTGTAATCTTTGCTTTAGCTCTCTGATATGCGAGAGTCGTCAGATTGTAACTCCCGATGTTGATTGTGAAGGCTGTTGATTAGAGCTTTCATCAGTTGTCGTGAAGGTCGTCAGATTGTAACTTCCATCATCGGTGTTTGATGGGGATCAGCTATCTATTGTGATTTTTAGACAGCCTACACTAGGTAAGGATAGTACTAGAGGGAGATCAAAAATCAATTAAGTACCTCATTCTTTACGGAGCGCTTTATGCAACCCCTCAACCTTACCTTAGACACCAACTAATCCAAAAAACTTGAACCGGTTCCCTTAGGGATTCCTTGTTCCTTAATGAGCTCAAGTCCTTAGGGGCCAATATCTAATGAATTTAAGAGGTTTGGGTTTGTGTAGTGAGAAGTTAATGATTTGTGGGCTTAAGGAAAGGGTGATGAAATCCCTCACCTTATCTTGATTAGGGGGTTTTTCCCTTAAGAATATTTTTAAGTATGTGCCAATAAAGATGCTCAAATCACTTGGTGAATTCCTACTATTATATGCAATGCAACTCTAGGAATTGAAAGTGACTAAAAAGATGGTAAAAAGAAAATCTTTTTTTGTGGTCAACAATCAAACAAAAGTGAGAAGGGAGATATTGTTTGAATTATTATCTTGTTAGTAATTATTCAAGTGGAGGGTGAATTTTATTATGGTCGACGAAAATAAAATTTTTTAAGTCCTACTTATCTCTAATTGTGAAGACTAACTAGAGGGTGGAGTTGAAAATACTAGATAAAAAACTTACCTCAAGCAAATCTTTAAATCCTGGATCTCTAATTCTTGATCTTCAAGCTCCAAGTGGTTCCTTCACAAGAAAACACACAAGTTAAGGAACCAAAATAATTAAAATCCTACTAAAACACCCTCCCCGGCAATGACGTCAAAAACTTGACGGGGCATAAATGATCTCCAAAAGTTACAAATATACAACCAATCAAGTTATAGTATAAAAAGTTATCGATCCCAGAGGAAGGTGATTGTAAGAAATAATTAGAATCGGCTCTTATGTGTGTGTGTGTGTGTGAGATAATTAGGAATGATGAATGTGATTATGGAGAGATAGAGAGAGTGATTGTGTGTGAATAAGCACAAAATGAGATTGAGAATGGATAGATAAAGAGTGGATGTGATAAAAAAGAATCAATGTAATCAAAAAGGAAAGAAAGAAAGATGAAGGAAATAAACTCAAGACCAATAAAATAAAAATCAAGAATTAAAGGAAAAAAATAAGAAAGTAAAAGATGGAGGATTCAATTAAGATATGAGGAATCTAGAATTGAATCCACTAGCTAACCTCACTTATAAAATGTGAAGCATTCTCTTTTTATCATATTCTACTTTAGATTTATTAAGTATAGATTATCAAACCACTCAAGGAAAGTATAACCTATCAAATTATCATCCAAATAAAATTATTACTCATGAAAAGAATAATAACTAAATAGTAATTCTAGAGTTCATTCTACCAATTAGTTCTTTAGTTGAATATCCTAAACATGAACATTTTAAGCATAAGAGAATGATTAACAAATTATAAAAGAAATAAAACTAGCTTCATGCAATTTCTAGAATCCTACGAGTATTAATTCCACATCAAAAGAAAATACAATTCCCTAGAGGGTTCTAGCCTCAAGGCGAATCAAAGAAAATAAAAATTAAACAAAATAAAAACTAATCCCAAGAGGGTTCTAGCCTCAAGGTGAATAGTGCAAGAAAATAAAAATCTAAACTACAAAATATATTGTAAGAACTAAACTACAAAATAAATTATAAGAATTAAATATGAGAAAATGAAAGTAAATTTACTCTATAAGCATGAAAATAAATCTAAGGCAATAGGGTTATAGACTCTTGGCTATTTAACAAGAAAATAAAACAAAAAGATAAAAATATTAACAAAGAGGAATTTTACATCCCGAGAGGGTTCTAGCCTCAAGGCAAAAGCAAACCTCCATCTTGATCTTTATCTTCATCTCCATCTTCATCTTCATCATCAAATAAAGAGAAGAAAAAAAATATGAAGAGGTGAAAATTTTTTTTTATTAATTGCAACAATAAGTTATAATTTTGGAAAGTCTTCTCAATTAAGAGTAACTATCCTTTCCAAATAGAGTTACAAAATTTTTCACACCCTTAACCCCTCACTCTCTATCCTTATTTATAGCCTACAACAATGAATGAGAGCCCTTGTACTAGACTTGAGCCCCAAGCCACTCAAAATCAGCCATTGATCTCGTTACAGGAAAACTGCATTGATGCAGGCATCGATGCTAGTATCGATGCTAGTATCGACGCCCACATCGATGCTTGTTATATCCAAATTCTGACTTCACAGATGGCTTCGTCTCGTCGAGATATGTGATTTTCAGATATTATATGTTAAATTTCGCCTTCCGGATTAAGAGATATCGCCGTTTCTTTACGGCCAATCATCTTAAATATGATTTCTTTTCATATTGGATTTTTTATTTTCTTCGACTTCTATATGATACTCGACTTGATTCTGGGCTTCAATAAAAGGTTACAAAATGAGAACGTTGGGGACTTTTGGGCTTTTATTCATTATTTCTTCATTAACTTGAAATTTAAGATAAAAACAATTATTAGTGGTATACATATTCATGTAAAATAGATAATGAGGATATAAAATTGTAATAAAATATGATTATCATTTTATCTTTAGAAAACCCCCTTAAATTTGAGGGTGTTGTAGACAATCCCCCTCTAACTTTCAAAATATGACTAAACCCTCGTTAACTATGGGGTGTATCACAAAAACCCCTTTATCTTTCTATTTTTTAAATAACCCCCCTAATATTATTAATTTAAAATATGCAATGCCTAAAATACCCTTGGTTGAAAAAAAATTATGTGAGTTTAAAAACCCAATCCAATCAAAATATTAGACTTCGGTTCGATGGGTTTTGATGAGGAAACTAATCTTTGAAAGAAATTTAAAATTTTTAATTGTTTCAAGTATTACAAGCATGGATAAACATAAAATAAAAGAAGTTTTGCATTTCAAAATAAAAAGAAAAAAATAGATTTGCACGTAAACCTAGCAATGAAGATGGAGGAATAAGAAGAGGGGGGAAATAAAATAAAAATTATTTTTAACAAAAAAAGTTAAAAGAAACAATATGGTAAAAAAAAAATTAAAGTCTTTGGGATAGTATAGTCATTTTAAATCATTTGTTCCTTTAGATTTAAATTATATTAGTTTAGGTGGTTAAGTGAAAAAAGTTAAGGGGAGATAAATAATATTTTGAAAGTTGAGATGATTATCTACAACCACTCCATAATTGAGAGGGTTTTTTTAGAGTTAAAATAGCCGAGGGAGGTTTTCTGAGACGACCCCTATAGTTGAGAAGACTTTTCTAAAGTTAACCCTTTAATTATTAGGATATTAAATGCACTAAATATGAGCATTCACATATCTGATTCATTTGCCTATGAAAGGTTTGTTTAAAACTTGATCACTTGTAACTTGTGTTATTACACACATGATATTATGTTTTAAGACTCATAGTTATTTTTCTAGTTTAGGTTTTATGCTAAGTTTGAGATCCAAGGCTCCAAAACCAAGTTTCTAGCCGAACATTCATGTTAAT
>BQKN01000776.1:352379-380013 GCA_022839385.1 Asparagus kiusianus | reverse complement strand
CATGAGGATCGCTAAGCTCCCGAAGAGAAGAAGATACACCCGTATCAGATATGGTTACGGATATGGTTTTGTAGTGAAATATCTGTATCCGTATCTGAAATATCTGAATACATATTAGTCATACTCTTACGATAGTTTCGATTCTTGGATTATGGATTTGTGATTAATTTTGATGATCAAGATGTCTAATCTTAACTTTTCAATTATAATAAACATATTAACGAACTCTTTTGTATCACATGAACTATGTTTTTCTCCATACTATCTAGTTTTCTCATATCCGTTTTATATCGGCATGCATATCTCCCTCTCAAAGTGCTCAAAAGATCTCAAATTCTCTGTTCAAACTCTCTCTTAACCCTAGAAACGTGTGTTTCTATTATAACAAACTCAATCCAAAACAGGGTGGGAATCTGAAAACAAGTTTACCACACCCGGGTATGGCACGCCCCATACCCCTGACAACATGGCAGATTTTACCACACCCGGGTGTGACAGGCACCACACCCAGGTTGCCGAATTTTCACGTTTTTCAACACTTTGAACAATTTGACGTCGTTTTCTACAATTCTCCACCTCGATGAAGTGTTCCCAAAACTGAACCGACACCAACATGAGCACCAATGCATCGTCTCGCCAAATACGGCTGTACCAATGTGGTTACCTACATACCCCCTCTCCCAATGGATCAAGCGGCACGTAGTTCATTCAAATGGTCGCGAACCACCTCAGCAATCACGAATTTGTAATAAGTTTCTACAATGATCAAACTTATTGCTCGGAACCACCTTTGTGAGCATATACGCTGGATTGCCTTTTGTGTGGACCTTCACGAGCTCCACGTCCCCATCTTTAAGAACATCCCGAACGAAGTGATAACGAACATTGATATACTTCGTTCTCGCATGAAAAACCTGATTTTTCACTAAATAGATAGCACTCATGCTATCACAATAAATGGTGACGAATCGCTACAAAACACCAAGATCCTCCAAAAGCATCAAAGCCAAATTGCCTCCTTAACAGCCTCTGTAATTGCCATATATTCTACCTCCATCGTCGACAAAGCTACCGTAGACTGCAAGGTGCATCTCCAATACACTGGCACATAGGTCAAAGTGAACACATACCCCGTCGTTGACCATCGTTTATCCAAATCTCCAGCGTAGTCTGAATCAACGTAACCAATACATAGCTACCCACTGTTAGTGTCCCGCTCAAATACCAAACCAACATTGAGAGTATCTCGAATGTAACTCAAGATCCATCTCACGGCATCCCAATAACCCGGACTTGGGTTGTGCATGTATCTTGAAACCATGTTCATTGCCTATGACAAATCCGACCTCGTACAAACTATAGCGTACATCAAACTTCCAACCGCGCTCGCATATGGAGTCTTCGACATCAACTCTCTAGCTTTAACTATCTTCGGTGAGACGTCAGCTGAAATCTTCAAATGGGCTCCCAAAGGTATACGAACTGTCTTCGTCTCCATGCTCACATTAAATCGTTGTAGAACTTTCTTCAAATAAGCCACCCGTGTCAAATAAATTCCGTCCTTATCTCTGTCTCTATCAATCTCTATCTCCAAAATACACTTCGCTTCACCCAAATTCTTCATCTCGAACTCTTTCAAAAGCTGTACATTCAACTCATCTATAACGAATCTGGAAATAGAAGCAACCAATATATCATTGATATAAAGCAACAAATAGATATACACACCTCCTTGCAACTTGCAATAATACATGCAAGGATCAAACTGGCTCATAATGTATGAATGACCGAGCATAAATCCATCGAATCGCTTATACCATTGTCGCGAAGATTGCTTTAATCCGTATAACGATTTTTTTAGCCTACAAACCAAATTCTCTTTCCTTGCTTCTCGAAACCCCAATGGCTGAGTCTTATAGAGTTTCTCATCAAGATCATTGTTTATGTCAAAAATTGTTGTTTTCATTGCTTTGAATCTATTACAACTTCAGTCGTTACAATAAACTCGAATAAATAAAAAAAAGTTGATCTTTTTATAAGGTCGATTTAAACAATAAAAATATAAAGATTATAATTCTTTCCAAATAGCACAACAACAGTTTATCTCCTGTTGTTTGCGTGGGAACTTCGCCTGTGCCGGGGATGCGTTAGTCCATGGACCATCGCGGATTAGATCCGGTTGACAGATTGATAATCAATGTTCTTACTTCACGAAGGAAGTAATCGCAACAACGGTAACCTCGATCAAGCGAGATTACGGCTCTTCTCGAGATTAAGACCAAGCTTAAATCAGGAGGAATAGGGGGTAAGGGTCTCAGATCTCTCGAAATCCACTCTTTAAGTACAGGAGATCGCTGAGATCTAGTTAACCCTCTCTGAAATTCGTGGCTATGCACTCACAAAACTAGCAGCACCTCCCTCTCTTGATTATTTTTTCGCGCCTGAGAAATGAGCCCCCGGGCCTATGCTTATAAGCTTCGGTTAGGGGGTTTTCGGATAAGAATGATGGATTTATCCCTATCTTTAGTTAATAACCGTGTAACCATGTTTGGAGATCATATCTAGGTAGTTAGGAACCTTTGGAATAAAAGAAATCCCGTGAAAACTCGTCAAAACCCAAAAAACATGTTTTTGGCTCAAACCTAGCCGAACCGAATGCAAAGCGAACCAAACCGGTTCGGGTCAGGCGCGAACCACCATTTGGTCGCTCAGCCATGGGCCGAGCCACTGGTTCTTGGCCGAGTCGTTTTGATGTGACTCGGTCGCCAGCGGCTATTTCAGTCTTTCAGGTTTTGACTTGTTTTGTCGTTACACGTATTTCGTCGTTTCGTTGACTTGTATGCTTCACCGATTCGTTTCATGCGTTTCGGTAACATGGCGGTGGCCGATGAGCGTGCATGCCACTTGGTTTGCTGTTTTGGTGGCCAGTGAGCGTGCGGGCCACTTGGCGGTGGTTGGTGAGCACGCGGACCATTTGGTGCTGGCTGACGAGTTCGTGGGCCACTTGGAGGTGGCCGGTGAGTGCACGGGTCACTTGATTTTCTATTTTGGTGGACGATGAGCGTGCAGACCACTTGACGGTAGTCGATGAGCACGTGGGCCACTTGGAGCTGGTTGACGAGTGCGCAGGCCACTTGGAGGTGGTCGGTAAGTGCACGGGTCACTTGATTTGTCGTTTTGGTGGCCGATAAACGTGCATACCACTTGGTGGATGCCGGTGAGTACACGAGCTACTCGAATAAACCACATCAACTTGGATGATGACGTTTATTATCCTCTTCGTCTCAATCTGCATGCGGGAACCTATAAGTATTTTTAGACGCCTACAGATACCCCCTCCGAAGTATTTTAGCCTCATTCCTTTATAGAGGAGTCTGAAATACTTTGAATGTGATGGGCCCCACATTCAGTCGGTGTCAAAGGACCCGTAGTTGGCTTCAATTCTTGACTTCTTCGATTTTTAGTCTATTCAATATTTTAACGAATAGATAAAATTCCTCTGGCACTACGTTTATTGTCTGGCCGTTGTCGAAGTCTCGAATCGAAACTGATGAGTTAGTTTTGGCTCGTGTTGTTGAGTTGACTTTGAATTAACTATCTTCATCGGAAATTCATATCTGAACTTTGGGATTGATCGGAGGCTACGCGTTGACCGACGTTGACCTTCGTCACAACGCGTTGACCGGCATTGACCTAGGATTACGAGTTGATCGGTGTTGACCTACGTTGACCTCATATGTCAACTAGAGTCTACACAGTTTAGACTCTTAAGATGTTGGAGCGGGGAGAACCAGTTTATAATCATATACTCCTGGGAGTTGTGGGAATCAGTTTAACCTCGTGTACCCATTGGAGGTTCAAGGAGGTACAGTTTAGACTCTTATACTCATCGGAGTGTGACGGTCCCAAATGTTGGGCTGTAGGACTAACTGTTAAAGCTGATTTATCTGTATGTATGGATTTTATCCTAAAGTTCTTGTATCCTCAAGTCACGAGATCAACTAATAGAGCTGGTACGTCAATGACCTTCATATTTATAGGATTTCTGGCAAACCCTCAGCCATCAACGGGTTTGATGAGCCTTTACCGACTTCTGTTTAAGTCGAGCTAACATGCAGATTGTTTAAGTCCATTCTGTATGTAACGTTATACTAAAAGAGTTAACCCTTTTAGTGCTACGATATTAAATACGTAAACTTTTTCTTTCTTACGGGAATAGACTACCCGACAACGCGTGTTAGGCGCTGACTTATCCCTTCTTAGGATTCAGGATAAAAGTCGTCAGACTTGGATTCTGATGTCTTTTTCACTCGAAGAAAGACTAAACCGGCAACGCGTGTTAGGCGTAGGCTTATCTCTATTCACGAGTCGAGATAAAGTTCCCTGCACGTGTAAGGCGTGGATTTTGGTGTTATTAATAACGGTCTGTCACAATGTCAAATATATGGGCTTTTGTCTTTTTTACGATCAAAGACTAATCGGCAACACGTGTTAGGCGCTGACTTATCCCTACTTAGGCTTCGGGATAAAATTCTCCAGATTTAGATTCTGGTGTCTTCTTCACTCGGTGAAAGACTAACCGGCAACGCGTGTTAGGCGTTGACTTACCCCTATTTAAGCTTCTGGATAAAGTTCCCCCGTGTATGTAAGACATAGATTATGGTGTTATTAATAACAACCTACCATAATATCGAATATGTGTACTTTTGTCCTTTTTACAGTCAATGACTAACTGGTAACGCGTGTTAGGCGCTGACTTATCCCTACTTAGGTTTCGAGACAAAATTTCCCAGATTTGGATTCTAGTGTCTTCTTCACTCGGTGAAAGACTAAATCGGCAACTCGTGTTAGACGCTGACTTATCCCTACTTAGGCTTCGGGATAAAAGTACCCAGATTTAGATTATGGTGTCTTCTTCACTCGGTGAAAGACTAAACCAGCAACACATATTAGGCGTTGACTTATCCCTACTTAGGCTTTGAGATAAAATTCCTCATGCTTGTGAAGCACGAATTTTAGGAATTATAATGTCGAAAGATTATGTCTTCTCTTAGGGTAAAGACGAACCTGATGCGGGAGAGGAGGAATTTTATATTCTATCTCCCAAAGCTGAAGAGGAAGAATTTTATATTTTATCTCTAGTTGCTAAAGAAAACTCAAAGTGAGATCTCCGCTTTAAGAATCCGGGAAGGTGAAACTAAGAGTAGGATCTCCACTCCAAGAATCGAAAAGATTCGGATAATCCTAACTATCCGAAGGTTTAATTACCAAACTAAAGGTGGGTTTCTCGATTATCGAGAACGAATTACGATTTTGGTCCTAACTATAGAAAGGTTTAACCAAGTGAGAGGTTTGAGACGACCCTAACTGTAGAAATGTTTGATCGCTTTATTTGAAAGTGGACCTCTCATTCATAAAAGGAATCAAGAGGGGATTTTGGTTGTGATCCTAACTGTAGGAAGGTTTGACCGAGTGGACAGTGAGAGTGGGAGTACAAATCATAGCGGAAATATTGACTTGTACAAATCACTCAGTAGGGGTTCTTGGTGTCAAGTGATAAGGTCTTAATACGAAGGGGTTTGACAATTGTTAAAAATTAGTAGACTAAAATTCCAAGTGTTATATCTGAACTCTAACAATGGGAGTATTGAGTGCACAGACACAACAGGAGTTTGAGTAGATTAAACCATGAAGAATTTTAGTAAGCCCACCATCAATTAATTTGATCAGTGAGGATTTTTGTGGTGGAAGATTATAAATCGTCAACACCAATGAGAGTTTTTTTGTGAGGGAAGATTGATCCAACGAAGTGTTCAAATCTCATCTCAGCAAAAGAGTGCTTGGAAGTTGGTGAAATTGATCCCGACAATGAGATGTGTTTCACCCTTGAACATTCAGAGTTCGAGTGGGAGTTTCTCATTTATCATTTTTTATAGTGACCGGGTTATCCCTAAGAATACACCATCTAGCATTCTTCCGAGAACTTCTCGTTACATGAATCATTCATCCCCAGCTTTCGTTGTGAAATCGGGTCTAACATTGTACTTAGTTGGATGACCGGGTTATCCTTAAGAATACCAGGCATGGCACTCTCCAGGAACTTCCCGTGAAAGAAAGGAAATAGTTTAGACTCATATACCTGTTGGAGTATTTGAGAAGAAGTTTATACTCGTATACTCTTTGGAGTATGGTATTCGGCTTAATTTAACGTTATGACGCCAGCTTCAACCAAGGTTTGGATGTTATTCTTGAGAGCGAAGCAAGCTTTGGTGGGATGAAGGATCCTTCTGTGGTATGCATAGTACTTTAGATCCGTAATATTGTTAGCTTTCTCCTGATTTGCGATAGGTGGTAGCTTGATCTTATTATTCTCAAGGAGGGATTCGAAAATGGTCGGAACGTCTTTGTCCTTGAAGGAGTACTCTTTTTGGAGTCTCAGACCCGAATTCTTTTGCTATCTCTGGGATTACTACTGCGTCATCTGATTAACATTAATAGCTACTGTAAGAGCCTTCCCTTTACCACAGGAGGCGATGTTTGAGTTCGGAGGATTAGCCGTTGGTTGGCTTCTCTCGGCTTTCTTACTTCTAAGGAAGCGTTCGGCCTGCTCTCCGCGCACCTTCAACTCTTTTCAGGTGTTAGACGGTACTACTCCTATAACTTTCAAAATGTCGATGGGATAGGTTGTTATGACAGGTATAGAGGATGAAGTCCTCAGTGACTGGATCTCGACAATTTATCGCCTTATTTTGAACGTGCTTGATGAAGTCGTCGACCGTCTCTTTGTCTTCCTGTTTCTCCTCAAAAAGCATCCTAATTGATACATCAGTATTATCATTAAAGAAATTACCAAGGAATGAGCCTTCCATATCGTCCTAGCTGTTGATGCTTCCAGGCTCGAGATGGCGGTACTAATCGAAGGCAGGCCCACGAAGGATGCTAACGAATGACCAAACCATCAAAGATTCATTGCCGGAGATCACTCCCAAGTGGGATTTGAAATAGATCAGATGTTGAGTAGGCGAACCCTTCCTGTCGAGCGGCGTGAAGTTGATCATGTTAAACTTCGTCAAATACGGACCGACTCCTACTCTCTTGGGTAAGGACGCGGAATACTGGTCTTCTTCACCTCTCGAGCAGACATCAGAGTGTTGATTTTGCTCTCGAGGTCTTTCATGTTCTCGTCCTCGTCTGTATCATGCTTTGCATGATTACTAAGAGGAACAATGTAACCACCCCCAACATTGTCATCTTTAGTGGGACCACCCCTAGTGTCGTTGTTTTTAGTGGGGCCACCCCCAGCATTCTGGTCAATAGGAGGGTTATCAGCATTGAGATGTTCATCCACACCTGAATCGCTACCTGTTTGGTTAGTAATGTCGTGACGGCTGGATTCACCAAGTTGATTGGACAGAGCTCGAATCTGTTGGTCATGCTCCTCCTTCATCCGCATCATGGCCATTTTCAATTCGAACTTGAAGTTCTCTTTTTTGCTTAGCCAAAGCATCCTCAATGATTTTGGCCATTTTCTCGGTGTTAATCATAAATGCCTCGTGGGATTATCTTGGGCTGGATACCGTATTGTCAGAAGAGACTACAGAGTTAGCATCTGATGCTTCATCATCCGAGGATAATCATCTATTCATCCTCTGATAGTCCTTATGTCTAGTAGTTCCCGCACGTAACCGAGTTATACGTTAGGATACGTCCAAAAAATAACAGGGACTGAAACTCTGCATTAACTTTCCTTTATCGGCCATATTGATAGTGACTTCTGGGAGTTCGTCATCTTGCACAGCTGATTCTTTTCTACGAAAACGCTTTGGCTTGGACTTGGATGTTCTGGTGGAGATCTTTTCCAATACTAAGACCCTCTGTGGAGCGGTCTTGGGGTAGCTACACGCTGATAATACTGTCCTGATTAGTTTGGCATACGGATAGTGAGAGTCTACTTCCCGGGTACTTCTTTTTCAAGATTTATTCGTACCCCAGCCTGATAGTATAACTCATTGGCATAATTACCCGGAGCAACCTATCACGTGTTGGACGACTTCTCAGGTATAACGTCATTGTTTGACGAACATGTTTCCTTCTGAGGACTTGCTGCTTTGTTGGTGTTCCCAAGAGTCACGCATTTTGAGCCACGCTTTCGTGAGTGTGGGGTCTCAACGGGCTCTTGGACTTCAATTTGTAGTCCGATGTGATCGGTTACTGGAATTTTCCCTTTATGAGAAGGCTTTATATTGTTATGAGGGCGTGTGCGACCCCCAGCTCGAGTAGTTGCTCGGGGTTCAGTCACCAGACCGAAGCGTTCTTCAATCAGAACTTTATCTCGATCTTCGTGCAAAGGACCCAGGCGATCCGCCATCCTTATCTTGAATCAGGATAAGTCCACGCTACCATGAGGCTCTACCGGAGGTGCGTGATTCATCGGGACAAGAACAGGGGCTGTCGGAGGCTTAAACAGGACTGCAGGAGGTGAACCGGGTGCAAAACGAACCAAACTGGTTCGGTTTAGATGTGAACCACCATTTGGTGGCTCGGTTTGGGTCGAGCCATCCAGGGGTGGTTCGCGAGTTCCAGGAGTTGTTTGATTTTTTTTCAACGTCGTTTCGGACTTTGGCTTCCAGAATTAGCGAATTTTTGGTGGATTCTTGACCACCTCTTCCTGCTTCAGCTTCTACAGTTCTTGTACGAGAATCCGTGCATGCGCAAGTAACGCATGGCGTTTCTGGATTCGCTCTTCGAGGGTTGAACGCTTCCTTTTGATGCGAACCCATTCATTCATTGTTGGCTTGGAGGGGAGGCCATTTGTTTGCTGTTGAGGCGCTCGACGCTCCTTAAATTTTAGATCCGCCTCGTAACGAATCCCGTCTACAGGCTCTAAAGCCTTGGCGAATTAGCACGCGAGGCGTTGGCGCTGTCTTTGGCGAGCTCTCTTCGATAAAGTGGGTTCGCCTCTAGGGGCTATCTCTTTGATTGAGAAGTCCAGATCTATAGATCCGGCCTCGTTGGAGGCCGGAGGGGTGTTACAAAGCGTGATTACAGCAGCAACGGGGGCATCGATCTTCCCTCGCTTGCGAAGGGCGGAGGATCTGGAGGAGGAGGACAAGTACTCCTCGTACTTCTGCTGGTCGAATTTATACTCGACCTCTTCTTCAACTGGGATGAAGATCCATGATTGTGACACGACAGCATCGGCAGTGAAGCCGTTGGCTCCCACTGTGGTCGTCAGCGTGTTTGTGTCAAAAATTATTGTTTTTATTGTTTTGAATCTATTACAACTTTAGTCGTTACAATAAACTTAAATAAATAAAAAAAGTTGATCTTTTTATAAGATCTATTTAAACAATGAAAATATAAAGATTGCAATTCTTGTCAAAAAGCACAACAACAGTTTATCTCATGTTATTTGCGTGGGAACTTCGCCTGTGCCAGGGACACGTTAGTTCATAGACCGCTGCGGATCAGATCCGGTTGATAGATCGATAATCAATGCTCTTACTTTACAAAGAAAGTAATCGTAGCAATGGTAACCTCGATCAAGCGAGATTACGACTCTTCTCGAGATTAAGACCAAGCTTAAATCCGAAGGAATAAGGGGTAAGGGTCTCAGATCTTTCAAAATCCATTCTTTATGCACAGGAGATCGCCGAGATCTAGTTAACCCTTTCTAAAATTCATGGCTATGCACTCACAAAACCAGCAGCACCTCTCCCTCTTGATTATTTTTTTCGCCCCTGAGAAATAAGCCCCCAAGCCTGTACTTATAGGCTTCGGTTGGGGGTTGTCGGATAAGAATGATGGATTCAGCCCTATTTTCAGTTAATAACCATGTAACCATATTTGGAGATAATATATAGGTAGTTAGGAATCTCTGGAACAGAAGAAATCCCGTCAAAACTCGTCAAAACCCAAAAAACATGTTTTTGGCAACCTAGCCGAACCGAATGCAAAGCGAACCGAATCGGTTCGGGTTAGGCGCGAACCACCATTTGATGGCTCAGCCATGGGCCGAGCCACTGGTTCTTGGCCGAGTTGTTTTGATGTGACTCGGTCGCCAGCGGCTATTTCAGTCTTTCAGGTTTTGACTTGTTTTGTCGTTACACGTATTTCGTCGTTTCGTTGACTTGTACGCTTCACCGATTCGTTTCATGCGTTTCGGTAACATGGCGGTGGCCGATGAGCGTGCATGCCACTTGGTTTGCTGTTTTGGTGGCCAGTGAGCGTGCGGGCCACTTGGCGGTGGTTGGTGAGCACGCGGGCTATTTGGAGCTGGCTGACGAGTGCGTGGGCCACTTGGAGGTGGTCGGTGAGCGTACGGGTCACTTGATTTGCTATTTTGGTGGCCGATGAACGTACGAACCACTTGGCGGTGGCCGGTGAGCACACGGGTCACTTGGAGCTGGCTGACAAGTGTGCGGGCCACTTGGAGGTGGCCGGTGAGCGCACGGATCACTTAATTTGTCGTTTTGCTGGCCGATGAGCGTGCGGACCACTTGGCGGTTGTCGGTGAGCACGCGGGCTACTCAAATAAACCTTCTCGACTTGGATGATGACGTTTATTGTCTTCTCTTCATCTCAAGCTGCATGCGGGAACCTATAGGTATTTTTAGACGCCTACAATCACCATGAAGAAATGTTGTTTTCATATCCAATTGATCTAATTCCAAACCATATTGTGTCACCAAAGCTAGCAAGATCGGAATCGAAGAGTGCTTCACCACCGGAGAAAAGACCTTATTGTAATCAATGCCTTCTTCCTGTGCATAACCCTTCACTACCAACCTAGCTTTAAACCTCACCGAAGTGCTTTCAATGCCCTCCTTCTTTGTATGCACCCATTTTCAACCAATAGCCTTCCGCCCCTTTGGAAGCTCAACAAGCTCCCATGTGTCGTTCTTTTGAAGAGATTCTATCTCCTCCCGCATAGCTTCCTGCCACAAATCAGTCTCTGAACTTTGCTCAGCCTCTCTGAATGTAGTAGGAATCATCTCCGTGATACTCTCTATCGAAAGTGCATAAGCAATGACTGTATTCGTATACCTAGCTGGTAACCGTATATCTCTCCTAGGTCTGCGAACAACAATCAATTCCTAAACCTGAGTCGTCGGTCCCTGATTCTACTCTGCTGAACATGTATCCTTCAAATCATCATTGTGCTCGCCTGACGTTACCTCAGTCGGCACTCTAATGGATATGATACCATCTGAATACTGTGGACCTATATCAAGCTCCACCACCTACGATATCTTCTCTGTTGGGGTGCACTCCACCTGATGAGAGCTGGGAAGCTTCAAGATTGAAGCCTCATCGAAAGTGATGTCTCTACTCAGCACAATCTTCTTATTAACTAGATCCTAAAGCTTGTATCCTTTCACATCACGCTTGAATCCAACAAATATAGACTTTCTACCTCGATGTTCTAATTTATCAGTCTTCACATGATAAAATACAGGGCACCCAAATACCTTGAGCTGATTATAATCACGTGCTGGTTCTCCTGACCACATCTCTATAGGAGTCTTTCCCTCTATCGCAGATGAATGTAGCCTATTAATGAGGTGGCTCGCATATGAAAGTGCCTCAGCCCAAAAGATCTTCTCTAAACCACGCTGCGATAACAAACATCGGATCTTCTCACCGATTCAATCTCTCTGCAACCCTATTCTTCTGCGGCTTATGACTAACTGTGAAGTGTCTCTCTATGCCCTCGTCTTGACATAGCTGTTAAAAGAGGTCTGAAGTATATTTGTCGTTGTTGTCAGATCTTAACGTCTTGATCTTTCTCCCAATCTGCATTTCTAATCTCCTATTCCACTCTACAAATATCTCTAGGACTTCACTCTTCTTCGCTATAGTGTACACCCAATAATGCCTAGAATAATCATCCATAAACGTGACGAACCAATATCGACCATCAAGTGATGCTATCTTGATAGGACCCTAAACATCTGTGTGCACATAGTCCAGAATACCCCTCGTCCCTATGAATGTATGTCCCGAACTTCACATTCGTCTTCTTGCCAAGAACATAGTGCTCATAGAATTCAATCTTCTCACTCTTCGCTCCCTTCAATAGACCCTGTTTGCACAGTGCCTGTAGTGACTTTTCACACGTGTGTCTCAACCTGTAGTGCCAAAGTCTGCTTATGTCCGTCTCTAAAACAGCTGAAGCTACCTGACCAATCTCGGTGCTTCCTTTCAGATAATAAGATTTCTACCATGGACTCCATTCATCACTATCAAAGATCCCTTAGTAACTTTTGTTAACATTCTCAAAATTCACCTTGAATCCCTTTGCCTCCAAAGCTCCAACGGAAATAAGATTCTTCTTCAGCTGAGGAACAAATCTTACTTTATTTAACTTATGAACAACTCCATCGTGCATCCAAATCCTGACGGTACCTATCCTACAAATACCACATGATTGATCGTTTCCCATGACCACTACACCCCTATCGAGTTTCTCAAACGATGCAAACTAATCTTGCCAGGGAGTCACATGCTAAGTAGAGACGGAATCCAGCATCCAATCCGACGCATCCGCATGGTTCACTTCTGTAGTAATCAATAGAGAAAAATAGTAATCATCTGAATCATCACCTCTAGCGACGTTCACCACATTAGACTTCAGGCCCTTCTTCTTGCTATTCTCCTTCTCTTTGAGCTTAAGGCAATCTCTCTTCTAATGTCATTGTTCTTTGCAGAAAGCACACTGGTTCTTTGTTAATTGGTAGTGGCCTCTAGACTTTGACCTGCCTGTATTGTCACCTCTTGGATATGGACTCCTTACTCTCGTCGACAATGTCTCTCTTGAAGTGCTAGCTCTGGAAGTCTCTTTGTCCTTTCTCCTCAAATCATAATTCGTCAATACTTTAGTCACTTCACTATAGGTGATGGAAGATCTACCGTTCAACAAATTAAGTGAGCATGAATGTATCATACTCCTCATCGGGTAATGAGTCTAACAAAATAATCACATTATACTCATCCATTATCTTCTCATCAACGTTCGCCAAGTCCGACAATAACTTTGTGTAGTTGTTCACATGAGCCGCAAGTGAGGTATCCCTGGACATCCGGAATCTAAACAATCTTCGCAGCAAGTGCAAACGGTTTTCAACACTCTTCGTAAGATATTTATTGTTGAGAATCTCCCACATCTTCATCGCAGACGTCATGCCAATCACATCATATTTTAGCTCTTGTTCCAAACAAGACCTAATCACCCCACAAGCATTTCGATTCATCTTGTCCTATATCGCCTCATCGTATTTCGGTGGCCTCTCATGGACCATGATGGTCTCTTCCAAAATTTGAGCATTCAGAGCGTCCTTGTAGGCTGTCTAAAAATCACAATAGATAGCTGATTAAAACAAACCCCAACGATGGAAGTCACCATCAAATGACTTTCAAATCACCGCAAACACAACCTCATTTCTAAGATGATTGATCTTGATGGTTGCGACAACAACATGACCAATATTATATTAGCAACTATTAGAGATGCTGATGAGCAGTGGGATGATTTCAGAAATAAAAGGTTGGACTTAGTTGGTGAGTTGCTTGGTAGAGAGCTGTGGGCAAATATTCGTCTAAAAGATACTATGGATGTTGATTCCCGTCTAAGCTCCTACAACGGAAGCTATAACCAAAACGTGAGCGACCCTCGCGTTCATCAATGTTCAGCTAACACCCAACCTCGCGTCTCAATCCTAAGACACGAAGTTGGGTTCTGAACGCCAGATTGGGCGTTTGACTTGTTCAAACACGAGTCGAACGGTTTCGGAACTGATTCCCCATGATCTGAGGAAATCACGCCCACGTAGGAGCGGATTTAGGGGGCAGTTACACCCCTAATCTTCCTATATAAACTCAACAAACCCAACGAAGCAAAGGGTTGGATTTTGGCAGATTGAGTTCTCAGTATCTAAACCGCACGGGTTTGGAGGCGATTCAAGATCTCAACCACACAGGTTCGGTAATTCAACAGCAGCAGGGAAATCCTTGGAGATAGGATTTTTGAATCAATCTCAGAAGATCAAATCTGAGAGAATTCTTCAGTAACAGAATAACAGCTTGATCATTAACCGAATTTTCGGTTCTAACAACTCTATCTACAGAGTTTTAACTCGTTCAGAGTTCTTAAACTCGTTAAAGAGTTACGTATAAAACTTCCCACAGAAGTTCATCGTTCCCACGAGACAAGAGACGGTCAGATCGTCAACGGAGAGCAAATTCGACGCGCGCAATCGAAGGAGGCATTCCATCGCTACCAAGAAGAACCCAGTTTTAAACAAAGGAGAAAACCAAACTCGTTTTCTTCTCTTTTGTAATCAAGTTGTAATCGAGATTTAAAGGAATCAAAAATCAAATTTCTTTTATCCCCTTTATTGCAATTTTTCCTACATACAAAAGATGGCGACTCCGCTGGGGACGAGCTTTTCCGACGAAGAAGTGGTGGCGCAGTCTGACGTCCACCTCATGGGAACTACTGTAGAAACTCTGGTTGTGGAGTTTGATCAAGCAAAATATGAGGAAGCCTTATCCTCTGGATCCCTTAGCCCCAGGGCTAAGCGTGGCGTCCGCAAGATCTCCAAGGAGATCGATTCTGTTGTTGAAGCTCCGAAGAAAGCCCTCTCCTTCGGCCAGGAACTCAAACTAGCTCTGCTAGTTGAAAGTCCCGCCTCCGCGTCAGCCGGACATACTTCAGGCCACAAACGGCCTTTGGAGGAGACGAGTTCCATAAGCGTTAACGACGCTGCTGTTAAGGCTTTGAAACAAGCCAAGAAGAACGCTGCTCGTCGACGGAGAAGATCCATACGACGAGCACACTTACGTGAAAGCCGAATGCTGGCACAACACGAAGATCGCGTTCCTGAAACTTCAGCCGAACTTAGCATTCCCAAAACAGAACGCTCGCTGCGTGGCAATGAGCCCAACTACGAGCCTCGGCTAATTCAGCTGAAACGCGACCCCGAGTGGCGCGTTGTCTCCTCAAAACGCAGCCCTCAGAAGGAAGCTGTCAAACGCGACCCTCAAAAGGAAGCTGTCAAACGCGACCCTCAGGGAAGCGTTCAATCAAAACACGACCCTCGCGGGTTTGTTTCACCGATTAAACGCGACCCCCAGGGGCGCGTTCAAATAAAACAGGACCCTCGCGGGTCTGTTTCATCATTTAAACGTAGGCCTCGGCCTAACGTTTACAAATCCCAACGCGACCCTCGCTTTAATCTTCAAGAACGCCACTCTGGTGCTGTTCTTCGAGAACGCGATCTTCAAGAGGTCCGTCAGGTTCAGAAAGATCAACGTGGTTTTAAAATCCACGTTCGACAAGAACCAGTTTCACCCACCCAAGGGCAGGGGGTTCCATCTCCACTTCCAAGCCCGGGGAAAAGTTCTTCCCAAGTTCCTGACCTGTGGGAATTGCTGTCAAGGGGAAAACCGACAATGCAAACAGCTCAATCATGCCAATGTGAGAGGCTTATTTCGGCAGTGCTTTCAGAGTGCCATTACTGCACATCTGCACCTCGGCAATCTGTGTTCGACAGGTTAACAAATGTCGTTAGGCCTGCCAAACGACAACGCCGACACAGAAAAAAATCTGAGTACCCTCAGGTCACTATCAACATGATCGGCCGAGGGAAAGCTTCGCATTCCGATTCCGACGAGTCGCAAAGAAGTCACTCCCCAACTGTTAGGGAAATTTGTGACCAACTTGAAGGAGTATATCGGAATACTCGGACTCGGACAGGAGCTATCCGCCCGGTTAACTACCAAAAGTTAGCCAAAGGAATTACAACTAGTGATGAACATTCAGCAATAGCTGAATCTCAATCTTCAAGCTCTGTCAGGGCCCGAGGAGTTTCTGCTTACATGACGGAAAGCCACGAGGACATAGCCAAAAGAGTGAACGAGCATCATGTCATGCTCCAGGCGCAACAGGAGACACTTCTCCAATTAAAGGATATGTTGGCCCAGCTCCTCGCTGAAAAAGGCCACAAACCTGAGTCTTCCCGGAAGACAACTTCAAAGGGAAAGCAGAAAGCGCACGAACATTCAGATCGTAAGACTCACAATCTTGAATCCTCTTCCGAAGGTGAGAGGGAGATGGAAAAAGAACTGCACCCTCAGTCCACCAAAGTGGATGAGCTAGAGGCTCGTCTCAACGCAATTGCTAACAGGAGCGAGCTCCGCGAAGAAGGAGTGGTGCGACCTTATCCTGCGGAATGGGATACAGCTCCCTACCCGCCAAAATTTAAGGCTCCAACCTTGCAACCGTTCGACGACACGGGATCGCCGAATCAGCACATTTACTACTTCAAATCCCAGACTGGGGATGTAGTAGCAAATGACGCCATCTTGACCCGCTTATTCATCGGCACTCTTAAAGGAGTTGCTTTTGAATGGTTTATGAAATTGCCTGCTGGATCCATCCAAAAATGGGTAGATCTGAAAAGGCTATTCTTGGCCAGGTTCTTTGAGGACGACACGGAGGTTTCGGTCCCAACTCTTCTCGCCACCAAGCAAAGGAAGGGAGAGTCCATCAAAGCCTACGTGGAAAGATTCCGCAGCATGACATTGCGATGCCCATCAGGTATGACCCAATCAACTCTGGTTGAAACTTGCAGGCACAACCTGCAGACCCAACTCCTTGCTCAGATGGGAGTGGCGGAGTGTCGCTCCTGGAGACAACTAGTTTCACAAGGAGAACAAGCTGAAGAGATAGTGGCGCGAGTCAAAGCTGAAGAAGTGCCACAACCCAAGCCGCAGCAACAACGCAATCAGCAAAATACCTAGCGGTCTAAGGGGAAAGAGACTCTAGCAGCTGACTACACGCGGGTGCCACCACCTACCAAGCAAGGCAAGGCGCCAAATCAACAGAGAGCGCCAAAGCAGTATTCGTTCAAAGAAGAGCACGTGGACACCTTGTTCCAACTACTTCGAAAGAACAACAAGCTGCAGTTGCCCGAAATAAGAAAACCAGATGAAGCAGGGAAAGTTGATGATCCTAACTATTGCCGTTATCACAGATTCCTTGGGCATCCTACCAAGAAATGCTATGTCTTCAAAGACATTTTGCAGAATTTGGTAAATGCAAATGTGCTCACCCTGAAGCCCGAACAGAAGACCGTGTCTACCAATCTGATAGCGGTCCAATTCGGTGACTTCCCACCGGTGACCACTGCAAATGGCGTCATTCCTATCCGTAAGGGAGAAATGCACCTGAAGAATACTGACTTGCATAGTCAGAAGGACAGGGGGTTGGTACCCCTCACCACCCCAAAAGGGGAAATCATGTGGGTCCACCCTGATTTGCTTGAAGATCAACAGTGGACGAGCACCTCGTCCAGAAAGAAGGGAGGCAAGGCTAAATCTTCCAACATGATTAGCCCCTCAGTTACCGAAAATGATGATCATCTCAAGCCTCTCACCGATTCAGAAGAGGAGAGGATTGTCCTGGCAGCATACCCAGGAGACAACCCTGGCACTCGGTCAGGAAAAGCCTACTTGAGGGATTACGGCCAGAATGCTCAAGAGGTGGAAGAACAGCCCCAAGACGCTGGGGGTTCTGTGCCGAAGAAGCCGGTCGACAAAGGCAAACAAAAAGAGCTCCGGTTTAATAAAAATCTTCACCAGGAACTCGGAGAGTCAAGTGCTCCCTTCCAATTCAACGTCATGGCACAGCTGGCTAACATACCGGCCAGGATTACCTTATATGAGCTCCTAAGGTTGTCCAAAACTACCAATGAGGCTCTGATTGAAGCATTGAAGAATACAGAGAGCTTCATTACGCAAGTCGCTCCAGTTCCTGAAGCTTCTGAAGAACAAACTTGTCTGCAATGTATGCAAGCGGCAAGAAGCCTACCCTGCATATCCTTCACTCAGGAAGATATGCAGGTCAAGCACCAACACGATAGACCCTTGTACTATACGGGGTATTCGGATCCTCCGAAATCAGTCGTGTCCAAGTAGACCCGGGCTCAGCACTCAGCATCATGCCTTATAGGGTCATGCAGGTGTTAGGAATCCCTATATATCGGCTGAACACAACTCAGACAACCATCTTCGGGTTTAACGCAAACAGCACTCGACCCCTGGGAAAGATCAAACTCAGGTGTCAAATCGGAGACCTTAAGTCGGAGGTGACTTGCTACATCATAGATGCGGACACGTCCTACAATCTTTTGTTAGGACGACCCTGGATACATGCGAACCGCATTGTCCCATCTACTCTGCATCAAGTCATGAAGTATGCCAATGACGAGGGGGAAGTTCGAACTCTGATTGCAGAGAAATACCCCTTCCGAGGAGTCGAAAATTTCCACACCGACTCCGTTTTCTACTTGGAGTCCCAGGAGAGAGAAGATGTAGACAGTGGTAACAAAGCTGACATCGAACCAGATCCTGACGAAGACTGTCCTTGGGAATTAAACTTTGATGTAATGGGTCCAAGTGAGAGTGATAATAATGTACCGAGTGGGGGCGAGTGGTGCATTAATGAAGATCTTATTTTAGCGTACTTGTCTGATGTTCCCTCTAAAAATAAACAAATAGAGAATGATTCTAATGCAGGTACCAACCCATGGCACGTACTGTGCGCACAGGCATCACTCATGTTGCCAATTGAATCATCTTTCGTTTCAGATGAAGAAATAGAAGATGCACAGAAGGCTTTCTTCAAAGTCCCATCCAAAAAGAAAGGGCGGAAGCCGATCTGTTTCGGGAAGGTTAAACCCATACAACTTAAACGAGGAAGTTCGGAGGAAGATGATGGAGTTCCTCAATTCCATTATCACGAACCTAATTCCCTCCGGTTGATGAAACAAATGGGGTATGATCTTGACGACAAGCAGAGTTTAAACTTTGGGAAGGGAAGGCGAACACCAATTCGGATGTCTCTAACCCCCGAAGGGAAACCCCCAGATTATTACCAAAAGACTAGAAGGGGTTTAGGATTTGTCACACCTCCCGCTGTCTCAGAAAATGAAATAAGTAATTATCTGCGTCAGGACCACTCATCTGGAACATCTGCATACGAGTCTGATGTCAGTGTCGGACCTTTCTTTAGAAATCTAACCGTGAATATGGTTTCAACCAGCCACCCGGATGAAGATGCAGGGGGTGATGAAGAGTTAATAGAGTCAACCAATGACCCCTGGATCAAACGGCTTAACATCTTGTGGGATATGCGATTCGAACAACGCGAACCACCCACTGAAGATAAAGTGGTCCAGGTTAACATGGGAGACGAACATGATCCTAAGCCCATTTTCATAGCTGAAGATTTATCATCATCCGAGAAAGAAGACCTTATATCTCTCATCCGAGAATATATAGATGTCTTTGCTTGGAATTATGAAGACATGCCTGGTCTTGACCCAAAAGTGGCCATGCATCGTCTCAATATCGATCCGGATGCCAAACCCGTTAAACAACAACAACGTCGGTTTCGTCCCGAGATCATGGAAGCAATTGAGTCTGAAGTGAAGAAGCTCATAGACTCAGGTTTTGTCAGGGAAGAACAACACCCAGACTGGGTAGCTAACATTGTTCCAGTACCCAAGAAAAACGGTAAGGTCCGTATATGCATTGATTTCCGCGACCTTAACGCAGCTTGTCCAAAAGACGAGTTTTCGCTTCCTATTACGATGTTATGATCGACAACACCTGTGGATACGAAAGAATATCTTTCATGGACGGATTCTCTGGGTACAATCAAATCAAGATGCACCCAGACGACGAGAAGCATACTACATTCAGAACACCGCTGGGGGTGTATTGCTACACAGTAATGCCCTTCGGTCTGAAAAATGCAGGCGCAATTTATCAACGTGCAATGAACACTATCTTTCACGAACATCTGCGTAAGAAGATAGAATGCTACGTTGACGATATAGCGGTGAAAAGCCATTGTAAGGGTGATCATCTTGCAGATCTGAAGACAATGTTCGATATCATGCGGACACATCAGCTGAAGATGAACCCAACAAAATCATTTCTCGGAGTATCAAGTGGAAAATTCCTGGGATTCATTGTCACATCTAAGGGAATTTCTCTAGATCCAGAAAAGGTGCGCGCTATCCAAGACATGCCGCCGCCGAAAAATCTCAAAGAACTCCGAGGTTTGCAAGGAAGATTGGCCTACATCCGGAGATTCATATCTAATCTTTCAGGGCGTTGCCAACCTTTCTCGAAGCTCATGAAGAAGGGAGTATCTTTTGTGTGGGATGGGGAATGTCAAAAAGCATTTGAAGAGATCAAGAAATATCTCACCCAGCCACCGGTTCTTGTGGCTCCTATGTCAGGAAAGCCATTCCTATTGTATGTGAGAGCCATGGAACATTCTTTAGGGGCATTATTGGCCCAGAACGACGACCAAGGTCAGGAGCAAGCCATCTACTATTTAAGCAGGACCATGATGGGAGCCGAACATCGGTACAACCCGGTCAAAAAAGAATGTCTCGCTTTGGTATTCGCAGTTCAAAAGATGCGACATTACCTAGTCGGACAAACAATTCATGTCATCTCCAAGGTGAATCCCTTGAGAGTTCTGATGACGAAACCATCGTCTCTGAACTGTCGGCTTGCAAAATGGGCCATCCTTTTGTCGCAATACGACATGCAATTTATGCCCCAAAAGGCAGTCAAGGGTCAAGCATTGGCAGATTTCTTAGCCGATCACCCGGTGCCAGGGACATCTAGATTGTATGAAGAATTGCCCGACGAAGTCGCCGAAGCTTGTATTGCTCAAGAAGCCACCCCAGTGTGGAAATTATTCTTTGACGGCGCATCCAGAGCAAATCCTCATGGAGCGATTACTGCAGGAGTAGGAGTAGTGTTCGTCTCCCCTAACGGTCACGTGATCCCAAGGGGATTTTCCCTAATCAAACCGTGCACCAACAATGTAGCTGAGTATAATGCTTTGTTACTAGGGATGCAGCTTGCCGAAGAACTTAATATTCGGAATCTTGAGGCCTATGGTGACTCTCAGCTCGTTGTAAATCAAGTTCGAGGGGAATATGAAGTACGTCATGAAGACTTAATCCCATACTACTTCGCAGTGCTGAAGCAAGCTAAGAAGTTTGAGGGATTCTTTATTGAATACATCCCACGAGCTCAGAACGCTTATGCAGATGCTTTGGCTTCGTTAGCAACTTCGCTGGCATTACCGCCTGGTGCCGAAACGACGATCCCCGTCGCAGGGCGTGAACTATACTCCTCTAAGATTCCTAAGGAGGAAAGCTCAGACAAGACAATGGCGGAGGAGGTCTGTACAACCTCTATAGAATTCGAATCTAGAGATTGGCGATTTTCATATGTTGACTATGTCCTATACGGAATTTTGCCCAATGACCCTAAGGAAGCGGTCGCCATCAAATGAAAGGCCCTCCGATTCTATTACGATGCAGTCTTTCAGACTCTGTATCGTAAATCCCATGACGGGGTTTTGCTTCGATGTCTTTCTCGGAAGGAAGTAAGGGAAGCTCTTAAAGAAGCTCACGACGGAATGTGCGGAGCCCATCAGCCCGGAGCTAAACTAGGAGATCGCCTCCGGCGAATCGGTTATTATTGGCCGAAGATGTTTTCAGACGCGGTTGACTACGCTAAACATTGTCATGCGTGCCAAATTCATGGGGATTTCATCCACCAAGCACCTGGGAATTTACATCCCACATCTGCGTCTTGGCCATTCGAAGAGTGGGGAATGGATATCGTGGGACCAATTTCCCCTCCGACGTCTAAGGGACACCGGTTCATCCTAGCCGTAACCGACTATTTCTCCAAATGGGCGGAGGCTATCCCATTGAAAGAAGTCAAGACTTCCAATGTGATCAAGTTCATCAAGCATCACGTCGTCTACCGTTTTGGAGTCCCGAGGCGAATAGTTCACGACAACGGGACACAGTTCATTAGCTTTGTGTTTCAGAGATTTTGTGACAAATTCAGAATCCAGAGTATCGCATCTACAACATACTATCCACCAGCAAATGGTCTTGCAGAAGCTTTCAACAAAACCATAGTGAAGCTTTTCAAAAAGTTTGTTTCTAAGAGTCGGCGCGATTGGGATGAAAGACTCGGTGAATGTTTGTGGGCTTATCGCACAACAGTGAGGACCCCTACGAGAGCTACACCGTTCTCGCTGGTGTATGGCTGTGAAGCTGTACTACCATTAGAGATCCAGATTCCTTCTTTGAGAGTCGCTATCACGACGGGATTAACAGAAGAAGAAAAGCATCAACGGCGTCTACAGGAACTTGAAGCCCTAGACGACAAACGACTTCAAGCAAAGCAGCAGATCGAACTGTATCAAGCTCGGATTTTCAAAGCCTATAACAAAAAGGTTAAGGAACGAACTTTCAAGAAAGGCGATTTGGTCTTGGCCAACAAACGACCCATGGTGATGACACACAAAACCAAAGGGAAGTTTAATCCTAAATGGGAAGGGCCCTTCGTAATAGAATCAGTTTATTCGAATGGAGCATATCGCCTCATTAATCAACAAGGAGACAGGCTCATGATGCCAATCAATGGGAAATTCCTAAAAAGATATTTCCCGTGAATCATGTAGCCCCCTAATCCCCAGCTAGATCAGGCTGGGGGTTGCCTATTTATAGTGTAACTCTATTTTGTATCTCGTCAAGTTAACACTACACCTCTGACGATTGAAATTTTCTAGAATTATTCCAAGTAATAATAAAGAGAATTTCGTTTTTTGAGTTAACACTATATTTATAGCATTTGCATTACTTTTCATTGTCTTGAATCATATTTCAACAAAAGCAATAATGCAAAACAAAATAATATCATTTTCATTCAACATTGTTAACCCCAATACAAAGTGACGATGAGCAAAATGAAAATGATACAGAAATCCCTTAATAAAAGAAAAAGGGGTACAAGACCTAAGCATCAGGTTTCATCAACTTGAGAGATTTCAGCCTGGATTTGAAGGCAAAGAGTTTCTTTTCATGAGTCGCCCTGACCCGTTCCTTGATCTCTCTCCTGAGCTTAGCTTCGATAGGTTCAGCAGCAACAATGTCTTTACGAATCTTCTCAGCCGCGTGGAGCGTACGACAAAAATCAGTGTAGATACGATCGCTTTGAAGCCCAAACCCTTTTCGAGCGTCCTCGTATTGAGCCAACTGAGTTTTCTTCCGGTCTAACTCTGCCTCCAAGCGAGCAATGTCTTTTTTAGTGGCACAAATATCAGAAACAACACCTTTGATATCAGTGTACACCCGGGTATGCTGCCTCCGTAAGAGAGATATGCGTGCCTTCTTATTAGACAAGTCCTTGCAAAGGATTTCTCGACGATGCGACTTTGAGATCATGGCCAAGGAAAGAGCTGGTTCCATTTCAGAGTCTGGATTGGTGTACTGCAATTCTTTAAAAGCTGCCAGCTCTGTCTTCAAGAGAGCAACTCCTCCCTGGCAGTGCTCAGTCCATGACACATCTCCCTTAGCCTTGATTTTATCCAAACACTTGGTCAAGATGGGCTCACAGTCTTCAAAAGAAGCACCATCGAGACGGACTAGATCAATAGTCATTTGCAGCCAGTACTCTAGTTCCTCGATCAGTTTCTTCAAAGCTCTCGAGCGTGGAGGAGGAATGGTTGGGTAGATTGGACCTGCATATTCTTCGTGGACAGGTGACTCAGCGGTTTCAGAAGAGGAATCCTCGTACATACTTTGGTCCCGGGAAGAAAAAGAAGATGTGGATTCAGAACCCTCAACGGGCAGTGTCTCCTCGATTTCGGCTTCTGCAGGAATAGGAGGAATTGATCGAAGCGTCTCTTCCTCTCTACCGGTTAAGCGCACAACAGGCGTAGATTTCATTGCATCCCCCATCAACTTGGCTCTCTTCGAGGTTTTGGCCATGGCAGGTAAGCGTTTACGAACCCTCCTGTCATACTCGGCCTGTTCAGCAGCAGAAAGAGCCTTCTTACCCGATCTCAGAAGACGAGGTTCAGGAACGGACACTTCTGGAGTTGGCTTTTCTTCAGGAGAGTCAGCAATCGGTGTTTCCTCTCCAATCTCTATAGGGGTTTCTTCCTTGGGAGGCTCGATGGCGGATAAATTCCTAGGAGCTTCGACAGCCCCAGATGCTTCTTGTTCGCAGGATAGATATTCTTCTACCCCCGGCAAACGAGTGCTGGAAGAACGACTCCTCGAACGATATAATTCCCGAATCTCACTTATGCAGGAGGTGTAAATATCATACCCCGTGACTTGGGAAACTTCTTCATACCAGCTGCGGAAATCGGCAACAGTGGAGCAGCTAGGCGGCGAATTGGGTAAAGTGAATTGCGCATGGGTTCCCCCAGCGGAAAAGAAGTACCATGCACGAGCTCCTTCATATAAATTCCCAATATGAGCCAATGCCGGGTTGGGATTGCCAACATAAAGCTGGTCATATCCGAATTGCCTAGCGAACCGAGAAGGCACGTAAGGCTCAATAAAGCACTTCTCCCGTAAGCGGAAAACCAGGTAGCCCAACCTGATCATGAGGAGCCAGCTAAAAGTGCCCTCTTCCAAAGAAGGTGATCCCTCAAAAAGAAAGTTCATGAAGAGGGCATTCTCCACATCAGCTCCGTCAAAGTTAGGAGCACAACAGAAAATCCGGTAATTATCTTCCCGAGATAGGAGTTGTCGAGCCCTGACTATGTAAGAATACGTCCATGTGGCCGACTCTAATCTCTGTACGAAGGGAATATAAGCATCGTCACCCTCATATACTCCTGTCATCAGTGAGGGGCAATGTAACACAAACCAGGCCACCAAATATGTGTATGGCATTGGTACACGGGGTGGGGGAGCTCTCCTAGCTTTCTTCTTGGTAGCTGTAATTTCTGAAGCACTGAGAAGTTCTGAGGTCAACACCCTCAGGCCATTCTGTACACAGCCGACCATAGCGGTAAGGAGACTCACAGGTCTTCCATGCGCTAATAAAGTAGCTGGGTACACAACCTCAGCTAATATAGCCTCAGCTGGTTTTGTTGGTACCACGCACCGCTTCAACCAAATCATGAAGAAGCCTGCGAGAAGGGCCACATCAGAAATAGGGACTGTGGCCTGGTGATGGAAACTTTCAAATTCAACACTAGCCTCGAAACCATCTTCCATATACTCTGTTGTGTAGGTGGCATTAGAAGCCTTAATCCGAGCTTTGGCTTCCTTGGGAGAAATGGCTGCAACACGAGTACGGCTACATCTTTCCGATTCAAGTTCTGAAAGAGATATTCTGCCCACGTGGTATGCATGATGCCTCCCCCGCGCGTCCCACAGACTCGAGCACATATGTGGAAGTGGCACATCAACTCCCAGAAAGTAGCATAAATTTCTGGGTGCGCCAACCTCAGCTGAGAAAGCTCTTCGGTAGTGGGGATGAACTCTTCGTAGGGTGTTTTCCCAAGCGGCAACCCCGACACTGTTTGCATCTCGTGGAGAGCAAAACCTAACTCTCCTGCAGGTATGAAAAATGTACAGCTGTCCGGGTTATATTTCTCCAACATAGCGAAGAAATTATGGAAGCTCTGCACGACTCCCCGTCGAGTAGCTAACACGGGAATTGTGAGACCCGATTGAGTTAGTGATTCCTTAAGTTCATCTAGAACGAAGTCAATAATGCGGGTCCACCAACCTCCTTCTCCAGAACAAACCCATCCGGGGGATCTGAACAATTGGGTAGAAAATTCACCCTGAGTTGCAAGGAATTGGCGAATAAAGATGTTCGCTGGGCGTGGCATTTCCGGAACCTGGTCCTTCCTCTCGAACAAACCAGGTCTCAATCCCTTGAGCTGCCCTCCGATTTGTGTACGAGCCCGTCGACCAGATCCAAACGACACATTTTCTTTCTCTTTGACTATGTCGAAAGTTAGACTCCGACGAGGGCTTGCATTCAAGAAATAGGAGAGGGGGTACATTCTCTTCAGGTTCGGGAGGAAGAAGTAGCGATTATCAATTTTCCGCAACAACTTCGAATCATCTGCATGTATAAGGTGACCATCGATGGATATTCGATCTCCGAATATGAACGCCGATTTGGGAATCTGAGCATGACCCGCAGGGGTCTCCATGTCTAAGTCGGTGATCAAAACTCTAAGAGTTGAACATCGAGGGGATCTGATCATGTCCGTTCTCTCTGAATCAGCGAAAGTACAAAGCGGAATTATGTTGTGAAGACTAAAAGTTTCATTCGCATCAGGTCCGCCAATATACCCAAAATGATGCTCTTGTGAAAGCGGTACGTTTGGTAAAAGCATTGCACAATCAAAAAAGCAGATGTTAACAGCTATAAGCGAGCCGTCAACATAAAGATAGAACCCAGAACACAAAGGGTTTAAGTCTCATGTCAAAATCCCCAACGCGAGGGTCGAGCATCGCGTCAGAAGTCTCAAACGCGAGGGTCGAACCTCGTGTTGAAAAATTGGAACGCGAGGGTCGGACCCAAAGGGTATCCCAACCCCGCGTTTTCATCTAATCAAAACGAGTCATCTTCCTCGTTATCAAGAACCCATCTAGGGTTTTCAGAAAACTTGCCAAAGCAAGTTCTTTCGGTCAGCACTTACCACGACAGGGAGGTCCTTGTGGCGGTGGAGACGACGACGACATCCCCGTAGGAACAGGAACACCGCCGGCGTCCTCAACCGACGGTGTTTCGGAAGTCGCTCCGGCGACTTTCTTAGAGCTCGAGCCTATTCTTCGAGGCGCCATCGATGCAGTCGATCACAATAGGAGTTTTCGAACGAAGGAGATGAAGTTTGTCAGAGATCTCGCCGAAGTCAAACGAGATTTCTCGTTCCTGGAAATGGCCGAAAGTGGAAAGAGTCGAATGACTCTTGATGTGACCACTCAGGTCTATTTATAACAGCTATCAAGCTGTTGAGATGGTTCGGGACTCTTAAAAAGAATCCTAACCGTTTTATATTTTTAAAACGTAAATCTTTTACGTTTTTAGATAAAGTCAGTTAAGACCTTAATCTCAACGCGAAGTTCACGACTGCGTTCAAACGCTAGGCTCAGAGCAGCGTTTCATATCTCAAACGCGAGGGTCACCTTAGCGTTATGACTCTTTCAAAAGAAGAATCCTGGATATTTAGTCTCTAAGTTCATGGATTCTTTCAGCAGAGTGCATTCAAAACTCTGTATCTCCTCAACCCATCAGGTTAATATTACACCTCAGATGGTCATCACCCTAACAGAGATTGAATTTAGTTATTATTATTACCAATACGACTATAATTCCTCCGTTAGAATCCACTTATCGATTCTCATCAACAGAACGATAAGTCCTCAAAATCAATCAGATTATTATCAATTTATTAGCTCTCTCCAACAGGGCAATAAATAACCAGTTTATCAACTCCTTCCAGTGGGGTAATGAAACTATCCAAAACCTTGTTCAAATCCTAAGTATCATAAGTCATCACGCCGATGATAACAACACTTAGTGATTTTCCCCAGCAAGACATAAAGAAATTTTACCCCCACAAACGTCACGTTAAAATTACACCTCTGACAAAAATCAACTTATCGATTCTCATCAATAGAACGATAAGTCCTCAAAGTTGCTCCGATCGCAACACTTCCAACTTATCGATTCTCATCAATAGAACGATAAGTCCTCA
>BQKN01000776.1:312528-352369 GCA_022839385.1 Asparagus kiusianus | reverse complement strand
AACACTTCCAACTTATCGATTCTCATCAATAGAACGATAAGTCCTCAAAGTTGCTCCGATCGCAACACTATCAACTTATCGATTCTCATCAATAGAGCGATAAGTCCTCAAAATTATCCTGATCGCAATATTCCCCTTACCAAGTCAGAACTATATTTCTGGCACTTATGGACTTCTTTCAGTGTTTAAAACCAAAATAACACAGGAAGGATTCTGCTTTGCAACTCAATTCTGGAAGAATAATCAAGTATTTATCCCTAGCAGTTGAAAATTTTCTAGAGTTATCTTACGATAGAAAATTTATGAGTATTCTTTGTAATTTGTTGACTAAAATCAAAACATAATAAATGCAAAGAACACTAGAGGATCAATATCACTTTTTATTCAAAAGCCAAAAGAAAGTGATACAAGACAAAACTTGTTCTTATCAAAAGAACATAAAAAAAGAGAGACTAATTTCACTCATGCATCAGATCAAAAGTTGCAAGTTGAGTCTTGAGCTCAGCTAATTCTTTCTCGTGATTAGCTCGAACCATAGCTTCAGCCTTGGCCCGGAGTTCATCCGCACTTGGTGTGATGATGGCCGCCACCTTGTTCCTGGCCTGTTCTAGGGCTTGGGCCTGCGAATGATATTCCAAAGCACCGTTTGCATCCTGGGTACTGAGGATATTGACAACATTTTCTTCGCGAGAAACTTCAGCCTTTAAGCGTAAGACTTCAGCCTCGGCTTCAACCAGTCTATCGCGGAGCGAATTCAGAGAAGTAGTCGAGCGTTCTAGTTCTTCTCACTTCTGAATGTTACGCTCACGAAGCTCCGCAACCTGGCGCTCTTTCTCAGCTAAGTCCCGCTCCAGTGATTCCCGTTGTATCACTTCGGCAACTTGAAGATTAGCCAGAGTTGACACAATTTGTGGCTGGAGGTCACTATGACCCATGGTCTCGAAGCGTTGTAATTTCTCCTCCAAACGGAGAATAATCTCTGAGCAGCGCTCGAACCATTGGATTTCGCCGACACTCCTGACCCCGTTTAAGCCTGCTTCCAGAAGAGGTCGAAAGGAATTCAAAGTCCCTTGACCATTCATCAGGGACTCAACCACCGTCTTCGCAAGAGTGTTTAGATACACCAAAGATATCTGAAGGAATTTAGGTGCATTAGCAAGCCTGACAGTCGCACCCGAAGACACCCCTTCAGCAGTTGAGATTGGTGCGTTAAGACGATGACTAGCAGGCGATCCAGGTGCTGAAGCTGCAGAAGCAATCGAGATATTCAGTTGCGAAGGACTTGAAGTCAAAGCCATCAATGCCTTCGCTTGAGATGAGCTGGGCCCAGCCTCTGTTGGAGTCAGTGATATCTTCATCACCGTTTTTGGTGAAGTAGCTACCACAGAAGAGTCATGTAAGGTTTGCTCCGGCAAAGGAGTCGATACCTGCACGACCGGTTGTTCCATAGGAGAGGTAGTAGCGGTAACTTCAGGTAACGCTACAGATGAAACAGTGGTTTCAGGCAAGGTAGCAGGCGGAGCAGTTGCCTTGGGTGAGCCAGGTAGATGTTGCTCTTGTGAAGGAACCGACGCTGGCACAAGTTCTTGCTCTAAAGGAGCAGCTGAAGTAGTCCCGGGGGTTGGCGAACCTGCACGAAAAAACGGTCGGAACGCGGAAAAAGCGTGCGGGATAAGTCGAAACAAACTAAGCTTACCGGTGAGATAAAAAGGAGTATAACCAGATGCCTTATCGGATGGAGCCTTGGGAGCATCGTCAAAAAGAGTTATGTCTTCCATTGAATCACGCTCCTCATCTTCTACATCATCACCCGGCAAGTTGCCAACTTTAGCACCTTCATCATCTTTATCTTCGTCAGCTTCACCGCCGATCGAGGAGCCTTCATAATCAACTCGTTCCTCATCTTCTTGAGTAGCTGAAGACCCAGGAAGATTTGTGCCAACAGCTGGTTTATTCATAAATCCTGTTGTAGGACTAGGAATTAAGTCACCAGCTTGTGACATTAAGGCTGAAGGAGAAGGTGATGGATTCTCTTCAAGACCCCTTGGTTCTGATACCGGAGACAGAGGAAGATTCATCACCGGAGAAGATTCTGCATCTGCAGCCATTAACTCGTCCTCCTCGTCCTCAGGAGGATGATAAGAAGAAGCATCGCCCGATAGAGCTGGCCCCTGAGAGCGAAGCCCAGTTCTATGTGGCAAGCCCGCCACAGACGACTCCTGTTGACCTTCATCCACAGCAGCCCGTATAGCTTCAGCCATCAACTTGGGTTTTTGTTGGCCTTCGGGAGGAGGATCAACCAGCAACTTCCGACGAATCTGTTTGTCATATTTGCCGGTCTCATCCGCTGAGAGTTTTCTCTTCCCAGCTGCTCTAGTCACGGGGAGATTAACTGCTCGTTGCTCTTCCGCCTGAACAGGCTCAGCTCCTTGCTCCTCTTCTTGCCCAGCAGGCTGGTTTTCAACAGCTAGGAATTCATCAATCCCTCTCAAACGAGATGTCTTGGACCCCCTCCTTAAAGAATACATGTGCCTAATGTCTTTCAGGCACGATGAATTTATGTTGTAATTGGGAATCTGAGACGCTGCGTGATACCAATTACAGAAGCTTATGGAGGTGTAGGAGTTGGCAGTTTTGTGGGGAAGTCTGAAGACGGCCTTGGTACAACCTGCCACAGAATAATACCAGGCCCTGGCTCCTTCATATAAATTGCCCACAACCGATAGTTGAGGGCGAGGGTTCCCGACGTATACTTGGTCGTATCCAAATTGCCGAGCAAACCTATAAGGTTGGTAAGGCTCAACAAAACAGTTGACGCCTTGCCGGAAGACTAAATAGCCTGGCCGGATGGAGAGAAGCCAATGGAAAACACCTCCGCTTAGCTGAGTGAATCCATTAGGACCTGCTACATCCTGATATTCTGCGCCATAGATATCGCCCTCAAAATCAGGGAAACAGCGGTAGATATGAAAATTGGTGTCTCGCGTTAAGATTTGGCGAATTCTAACCATATACCCCCCTTCCCACTTCGCAGACTCTAGCCGTTGTACAAACGGAGTGAATGAATCTCCTGGGGGAGAGGCTGCACTCATCAAAGAAGGGCAATGAAGCACATACCAAGCCATCAAGTAAGTATATGGCATTGGCACTCTAGGATTGGGAGTCTTGAAAACCTTTCGACCCTCAGACTCCACCTCTGTAGTGTCAACAAAGTCCGAGGTCAACTCCCGCAATCCAAATTGCAAACAACCTACCATAGCACTGAGAAGGCTCACAGGCCTCCCATGGGCTAGAAGGACAGCGGGGTAGATCACCTCAACAGCTAGAGCATCGATCGGCCTGGTAGGGACGACGCATCGCTTGAGCCACAGCATTAAATACCCAGCCAAAAGCGCCGTATCAGAGATGGGGAGCAGAGCTTGGTAATGGAAACTCTCAAATTCCGTATGGGCCGGGAAAACATCTTCCTTGGCCTCATTTGTGTAGTGAGAGGTAGCATCGTCAATTCGGGCTTGGACTTCTTCCAAAGTACTGGCAGATAATCGGGACACTAAGCCCCCCTTATTGGTCAAGTTCTGGAATAAATATTCCGCCCAAGACACTTGTTTAATGCCGCTTCCTCGAGCTCCCGTTAGCTGCATACAGATGTGGAAGTGACACATAACTTCCCATAAAGTGGCATAAATTTCAGGGCTGGTCTTCTTTAAAAGCTGGAGTTCTGCTGAGCCTGGAACAAATTCTTCGTACGGCAAATCTCCAAGAAGAAGACCCGAGACTTCGTGCATCTCATGAAGAGCGAAGCCTAATTCCCCCACAGGGGTGAAGAAAGTGCAAGTATCAGGGTTATACTTCTCCAGTATGGAGAAAAAGTGAAAGTGACTCTGGACCATTCCAAATTTAGTGGCCCATACAGAAACTTTCAAACCAGCCTGGGAGAGAGGCGCATCCAGCTCGTCCAAAACGAACTTGGTCATCCGGGTCCACCACCCTGACACTAGAGAATGAACCCAGCCAGGAGTTCTGAATCCTTGCGCGGGAAACTCCCCTTTCTTCTCCACAAACCTCCTAACAAAAGTCCTCGCGGGACTAGCCACTTCGCCAAGGGGATACTCCTTAGCAAATAAACCTGGTCGTAAAGCAGTCACTTGTCGACCATAACCTGCCGAGCGGACCCCGTGAAAAGTCAAAGTTCCAAGAGCAACTCCGTCTTGGTCCTTAACCAAGGGCCAATCCATATGCCTCGGGACGGATGCACACTGGAAATAAGATAGGGGGAACATTCTCTCCATATTGGGTAAGAAAAGGTTGCGGTCCCCAACTTTCCGCAGCCACTTATACTCCCCATCATAAGCGGTGTCGGCATCAAAGTCAACAAAGTCCCCGAAGAGGTATCCAGGTTTGACTATTGGCTTACGGTTCGTGTGCTCAAACTTAGCGTCCGTAACCAATATCCTAAGAGTTTCGGGAGAAGCTTTTGTGACTAATTCCGCGCAACTCTTATCCTTAATTTTGAAGACTGGGAGTTCTAGGCGCGAGTTGAATGTCATGTTCATGTCCACGCCACCTACATGTCCAAAATGGTGGCGAAAAAGAAGTGGTTCGCTGGTATGACGCACTGCAGAACGAAGAGAAAGATCAGTTAAGTCAAAAGCAAAACTCAGACGCGAAGGTCGAACCTCGCGTCAGAAAGTTCAGACACGAAGGTCGAACCTCGCGTCAGAAAGTTCAGACGCGTAGGTCGACCCTCGCGTCAAAAATCTGAGACGCGGAGGTCGAACCCCTCATCAAAAATATCAAACGACGGAGTCGAGCCCCGCGTTATCTGAAACGAGTTTCCTCGTTGGATCCAAAGATCAAAACTTGCCGAAGCAAGTTCAACGACCACGAAGGCCATGCTTACCACCGATCAAAGGAAGCTGAGGCGGCACGTTCGCCTGAGCGGCAGCGCCGCCGAACGGCGCTGACGGTGCCGATTCTTGAGCCGCAGCGACATCAGATCGAGAGGAACGAGGAGCGTCGGGTTTCTTGGGTGCCATGAGATCTCGTCGGAGGAGATGAACAGTCGTCGCCGGAGGAGAAAACAAAAATTTTTCGTTGGAATTTCAAGAAGAGTCGAATGACTCTTGATTAGACCCCCAGCGGTCTATTTATAGACAGCTATGAGCTGTCAAATCGTAACGGACGGGATTCGAGATCAGAATCCCGCCCAAACCGACCTTCGCGTTCGGGTCGGTTGAAATTCCAAAACGCTGGGCTCACCCACGCGTTCCAATTCTCAAATGCATAAGCTGTTTATGCATTGGACCATTATAATTGCAGCTTTTTAAAAGAAGAGCTAGCAGCGATCATCAAGGCGACCAAAGCCGGGGAGAAATAGGCTACTCCGCAGGGAGTCTATTGGAGAAGCACAGATAGATTACAGTCAACAACATTGAAATCATCTGGCTCGATCAAACGAAGTGAGCAATCAATTCACAAGATTTTAGGATCCAAAGTATTCCGAAAATTCGTCTCAGTCAACCGCGAACTTTCGAAAACTTTAGAGGGGGTTCTGTAGGCTGTCTAAAAATCACAATGGATAGCTGATTAAAACAAACCCCAACGATGGAAGTCACCATCAAATGACTTTCAAATCACCGCAAACACGACCTCATTTCTGAGATGATTGATCTTGATGGTTGCGACAACAACATGACCAATATTATATTAGCAACTATTAGAGATGCTGATGAGCAGTGGGATGATTTCAGAAATAAAAGGTTGGACTTAGTTGGTGAGTTGCTTGGTAGAGAGCTGTGGGCAAATATTCGTCTAAAAGACACTATGGATGTTGATTCCCGTCTAAGCTCCTACAACGGAAGCTATAATCAAATAGTTTTCGGGTCGATAAGCGAAGAAACTGCAAATGGAGGACTTTTCACATAGATCGAGAAGGGTTACAATTCGACGACACTTCCGACAACTAATGGAAACTCTATTCAGCAGGCTTCATAATCTATAGTGAAGGTTACAATCTGACGACTTTCACACTCCACAACAGCTAAAGCGAGGATTACAGAACAATGGTCTTTGCAACGCCTTACAGAAGAAGTCACAAGTCAACTAGCTCCTTCTAAAAAACGCGGAAGTCATCCCCGCGTTACAATTATGGAAGTGCAGGCGACCCCCGCGTTTCCAAATCACAAATCAACGTGAGCGACCCTCGCGTTCGTGGGAGTTCAACCCACACCGACCCCCGCGTCACCAAGTAGGCGACAAACCAAAACGTGAGCGACCCTCGCGTTCATCAATGTTCAGCTAACACCCAACCTCGCGTCTCAATCCTAAGACACGAAGTTGGGTTCTTAACGCCAGATTGGGCGTTTGACTTGTTCAAACACGAGTCGAACGGTTTCAGAACTGATTCCCCATGATCTGAGGAAATCACGCCCACGTAGGAGCGGATTTAGGGGGCAGTTACACCCCTAATCTTCCTATATAAACTCAACAAACCCAACGAAGCAAAGGGTTGGATTTTGGCAGTTTGAGTTCTCAGTATCTAAACCGCACGGGTTTGGAGGCGATTCAAGATCTCAACCACACAGGTTCGGTAATTCAACAGCAGCAGTGAAATCCTTGGAGATAGGATTTTTGAATCAATCTCAGAAGATCAAATCTGAGAGAATTCTTCAACAACAGAATAACAGCTTGATCATTAACCAAATTTTCGGTTCTAACAACTCTATCTACAGAGTTTTAACTCGTTCAGAGTTCTTAAACTCGTTAAAGAGTTACGTATAAAACTTCCCACAGAAGTTCATCGTTCCTACGAGACAAGAGACGGTCAGATCGTCAACGGAGAGCAAATTCGACGCGAACAATCGAAGGAGGCATTCCATCGCTACCAAGAAGAACCCAGTTTTAAACAAAGGAGAAAACCAAACTCGTTTTCTTCTCTTTTGTAATCAAGTTGTAATCGAGATTTAAAGGAATCAAAAATCAAATTTCTTTTATCCCCTTTATTGCAATTTTTCCTACATACAGTCCTGTACGTCGCTCATTCTCAAACCAAAGTTGATTTTGTCATCGTACTTCACAACACTAATCTATGTATTCTGAAGTGCAATCTGAACTGTACTTATCATCGACTTGCTGCTTTCACCAACTTCTTCTCCCATTGCAAACTAACTCTAATTGGTAAGAAAGACTCAAACTTTGATAGAATTGCGAAATTGCCTAACTGAACCCTTAGATAGGATTCCAACACAATCTCCTAATCACATGAGGAAAACAAGATCTCCAACGGCAACTTCACAACGTTATCTCCACCGAAGCCTAGATCTCCAAAACCCAAGCTTCTAATAGAGAATCTTCCTCCCATCTAATGCAAAACCCTACATCTAAAATCTAAGCTCTGATACCACTTGACGCGCGCCATGCAGAAGCGTGCTCGCGAACCAAACGAGTCGGCGAGTGATGAGAGAAGAACCAAACACGAGTGCAATTCATCAAATCAATAGCCAAAATCACACACAAACACATAGATTTACGTGGTTCGACAATTTCCTACGTTCACGGGGAGAGTATGGGGAGATTTCACTATATGGAGAAGAAACAACGGGTTGCAATCTCTCAAACAACTCTTAAAATAACCCAACCAATGATCTCTCACTCCCTCATAATAATCTCCCTCTCAAAGTGCTCAAAAGAACTCAAATTCTCTGTTCAAACTCTCTCTCTTAACCCTAGAAACGTGTGTTTCTATTTATAACAAACACAATTCAAAACAGGGTGGGAATCTGAAAACGAGTCTGTCACATCCGGGTGTGGCATGCACCACACTCCTGACAACAAGACATATTCTGCCACACTTGGGTATGGCACGCACTACACCTAGGTTGCTGAATTTTCACGTTTTTCAACACTTTGAACAATTCGACGTTGTTTTCTATAGATGGGTCTCTCTGACTCACCCCCGACAACTCAACATTTATGTAAGTAGTCGTATTCTGTGAAAATTACAATTATTAGTCTGTTTTGGTGTTAATGACAAAGTTTTTCCAATGGATCGAATTTTGACAGTTCGGTATTTTTTTCAGAATATGTTTTGATTGGTTTGGTTAGAAAATTTTTTAATCTGAATAAAATAAACTGGCCACTCCCTCAATAATACATACTACTCTTTCTTCCATTTATTAGACGACAACATTCTTTCTTCTTCTTCTTCTTAAATTGTTGATTGTTTCAACTAATTTGCATTTCTTTCATCGATCATCCTTTAATCTACATTCTCTTTTATTGATTTTTTAATAAGCATCTTTCCTTTGTGTTAAAATTGACTTTTTCTTATTAAACTAGTCCAGGTCAAAACCGAATAAGCTGAAATGGCCAAACTAATTTCGGACGGTTTGGTTTTGTTTCAAATAAAATAGGTTGGTTCAGTTTGGCCAAAATTTACAATAATCAATCCAACCACTCGTTCGCTCACCCCTAATAGATTGTGAATAATATCCCATGTAATATAGAGGTATAAGCTAGAAACTGGCCCACACTATGTTTCTATGTTCCAAATATTTTCTCATATTTGAATTTCATTAAGACATTCTTAGGTTTTATTGAGGGGAGGAGAAGTTAAGGGAAAATATGCGAGAGAAGAGAAAGAAAAGTTATAAGAGCCTCTTTCCTCTTTGTTCCACCTCGATTTGGGCAGAACAAATTTTGTATCGTCGGAGCAAACTTAGGAGAACAAGGATAAACACTACATGCTTAAAAAACTATCCAAATGGAATGAATGATCTACCCCACAAAGTATCTTTTAAGCGCAGGCAAGGAAACAGATATCTATAAAATTTGGGAAAAATGTGTCTAGGCCCCAAAAGCAGAAACTTCATGTGATGATGCCCCTTATAGTTTCTCCCATGTGGATCAGCCCCTTGAAGTGTGATACTTTATACTGTAGCTCTTTTTTAGTATTTATTACATGCCAGCTAAGCTAAAATCCCCAAATTATCCTTATCCTCTCTCCTTAATCCCTCAAACCAGCTCTCTCTCTCTCTCTCTAAAACCAAGGGCTTTCTCAAGCTTGTTGCTCTGGCCCTCGCCCTCCTCGTCGTCGCCGCCTCCCCCTGGGCCCCAAGCGCTCTCTTATCTCCTCTCTCTCTCTCTCTCTCTCTCTCTCTCTCTCTCTCTCTCTCTCATCTCCTCTCTCCTCTCTCAAGCCCTCAAGCCCCATTCCTGCCCGCGACTATGCTCTTCACGACTATGTCGGGCTCTAGATCTGCGCCTTAGCTCACGAGTTGGCCCTCGAGTTCCCAACCACTTCCCTCCTCTCCTTCGTCCTGCCTCATCGCCGTTGCTCACTGCCGCTCCCCGCCTCGCCCTTGACTACGCCGGAGTTCGCCACTGTCGCTAACTGCCTTGCCCTCGAGTTCACCATCAATGTTGTTGGAATGCCATCAACCCGGATGCTTGCCAAGAAGAAGCTACAGGTATTCAACAACTTAGACTAACATATATAGCATCACATGTCGATCGTGTCCAACATCAATTTTCACGACAACAAATGTTTTTTTTGGCTTTTTCAATATTCAGGAGAACAAAGTGATGTTGGTTCTAATGATAATTAATCAAAACATTATTTAAGCTTGCATCTAAACCTTTGAATTCCTCTCTTTTGGACTTGGGCTCTTGGGCAATGAATTGGTCGGAGTAGATTCTCTATTTGATTGCGTTTATTTGGCAATGAATTGGTCGGAGTAGATTCTCGATGCTAGTTCTAGCCCGTACTATGTTAGTTCTAGCTCTAATTTATCTTAGTTCTAGGCTCTTGGACCCTCAAGTTAGTTCTAACCCGCACATTCTTAGTTCTAGCCTGCACCATGCTAGTTCTAGCCCGTACTATGTTAGTTCTAGTAAGTTGGGGTAAGTTAGAACTAACAATATTCGAAGTAATATAACGAGAGGTAGAAAATGAGCCCAAGTAAAAGGAAGATACCGTATGATAGACAATATAAAGGGCTACACACCGGCGGAGACAGTGATGAAAACGGAGACCGGAGGTGGCCGGAAAACGCTCGCGAAGTCAGCACGGCGCTGCTGTTTTCTGCTCACTGTTGCCGTCGAGCGATGTTTCGGACGTTACCGAGAGAGATAGAGAATGAGTTAGAGCATGATACAAATTGGAGGTGATAGACAACATGTAGGGCTACTCACAAAAGAAGAAATTGGCGGAAACAGAGATTGGAGGTGATCGAAAAGTGCGTGTTAAGTCAGCACAAAACTATAGTTTTCTACAGTGCAATTTCTCGCTGTTCGGGTTTGTTCTTTGCTGTTCGGGTTTGTTCTTCGCTGTTCGGAGCTTTTCGCTAGTTCTAGCCCGCACTATATTAGTTCTAGCTAGTTCTAGCTCTAATTCATCTTAGTTCTAGGCTCTTGGGTCCTCAAGTTAGTTCTAACACGCACCTTCTTAGTTCTATCCCGCACCATGCTAGTTCTAGCCTGCACTATATTAGTTCTAACTAGTTCTAGCTCTAATTCATCTTAGTTCTAGACTCTTGGGCCCTCAAGTTAGTTCTAACCCGCACCTTCTTAGTTCTAGCCCGCACCATGCTAGTTCTAGCCCGTACTATGTTAGTTCTAGCTAGTTCTAGCTTTAATTCATCTTAGTTCTAGGCTCTTGGGCCCTCAAGTTAGTTCTAACACGCACCTTCTTAGTTCTAGCCCGCACCATGCTAGTTCTAGCCTGCACTATATTAGTTCTAGCTAGTTCTAGCTTTAATTCATCTTAGTTCTAGGCTTTTGGGCCCTCAAATTAGTTCTAACCCGCACCTTCTTAGTTCTAGCCCGTACCATGCTAGTTCTAGCACGTACTATGTTAGTTCTAGCTAGTTCTAGCTCTAATTCATCTTAGTTCTAGGCTCTTGGACCCTCAAGTTAGTTCTAACCCACACCTTCTTAGTTTTAGCCCATACCATGCTAGTTCTAGTCCGTACTATGTTAGTTCTAGCAAGTTGGGGCAAGTTAGAACTAACAATATTCGAAGCGATATAAAGAGAGGTAGAAAATAAGCCTAAGTGAAAGGAAGATACCGTGTGATAGACAATATAAAGTGTTACACACCGGCGAAGACAGTGGTGAATACGGAGACCAGAGGTGGCCGAAAAACGCTCGCGAAGTCGGCCCGGCGCTGCTGTTTTCTGTTCGCTGCTGTCGTCGAGCGATGTTTCGGACGTTACCGAGAGAGATAGAGAATGAGTTAGAGTGTGATGCAAATTGGAGGTGATAGGCAACATGTAGGATTACTCACCAAAGAATAAATCGGTGAAAACGGAGATTGGAGGTGATCGGAAAGTACGTGCTAAGTCGGCACAAAACTGCAGTTTTCTACCGTGTAATTTCTCGCCTTCGGGTTTGTTCTTTGCTGTTTGGAGCTTTTCGTTGGTTCTAGCCCACACTATGTTAGTTTTGTTGACCCTAATCATGCACCAACTCCCATGAGAATAAGTGTCAAGCTTGATGCAGATGATAGTGGTGAGGATGTAGACCAAAAACTATACCGAGGTATGATAGGTAGTCTTCTTTATCTCACTGCTAGTAGACCCGATATTATGTTTAGTGTGTGTGCATGTGCACGTTTTCAAGCTTCTCCTAAGGCATCTCATTTAATTGCGATTAAAAGGATCATTAAGTATGTTAATGGAACTTTTAATCTTGGTTTATTTTATCCAAAAAGCACTTCTTTTGATTTATATGGTTTTTGTGATGCCGATTTTGTCGGATGTAAGGTAGATCACAAGAGTACGAGTGGAACATGCCAATTCTTAGGAAATTCACTTGTTTCTTGAGCTTCCAAGAAACAAAAATGCGTGGCATTGTCTACTATGGAAGCGGAATACATTGCCGCCGGCTTATGTTGTGCTCAAGTTTTGTGGATGAAACAAAGCTTGGTTGACTATGCTTTGAACTTTCAAAATATAAAAATCTTTTGTGATAATACTAGTGCTATAAATATTTCTAAAAATTCGGTTTTGCATTCTAGAACTAAGCATATTGATGTGCGCCATCATTTCTTACGCGATCATGTAGAGAGAGAAGATGTATCCCTAGTGTTTGTTGACACAAAATCTCAATTAGCGGATATATTTACTAAGCCTCTTGATGAGGATGATTTTTGTCGCATAAGAAATGGTTTGAGCTTATGCAATATGTGAAATTTCTATTTGCTTGCTTGTTTAGTTGCATTTTGTGCATGCATTTCTCTTTACCCCATTTTTGATGGTGACAAAGGGGGAGAGAAATCTCCTCATTTGTTGCACATACTTAGGTGGAGCTCATAGATAGGGGAAACACCTATCTATAAGCTATATTTATTTTTGCTCTTATATAATGGTTGGTTGTCATCATCAAAAAGGGAAAGATTGTTAGCCCTTATGTTTTGATGATGTTTTACAACCACCATTATCGGTACTAATTGCTTATTAAGTGCAAATATAGTGAATTCATATATCAAGCATGTTAGTGCCACAAATGGAGGATTGGATGGAATATGCGCTACAACGATGATATCCAAAGGAGGAGGAGGCATAGTGATGAAGCAACGTTATTTCAAGAACACCAAATTCAAATTAGAAGCTTCATCCCAACTCTAGCGATATCAAGACTCAAGGATTATATTCTCGTGAGGATATTAGCTAGGTTTCTTTTTTCTCTCTAGTGCTAAAATGTAGGCAAATAGTTTAGATTTCATCTGAAGCTATTGGGATATCAGCACACACGTTTTCATACTTATAGTTTTGATCGTATTTCACAAAATACTATTTTTGACAAGTATAAGGACCTATTTGCAAAATTCTTTTTCCAAATAGTTTGTTTTTAGTATTAAAAATATTTTACAAAGTTTCGTAATTTTCAGAGGTCAAATAAAGATTTTACAAATATTTTAAACTAAGTCAAAACATGTTTTTTGAGTGTATCAGTTTGCGGTCGATCGTCACGGTCGACCGCGCCTGAGCTCACTCGTCAGTGGGCAGCAGAAACTTTCACGGTCGACCACCGCGGTCGACCGTGAGCAAAAAATTTCCCACGGTCGACCGCCACGGTCGACCGCGAAAGTCTCTGGACTTTTAGTAAGTTTCTGACCTGTCTCGCGGTCGACATCGAAAATCCACGGTCGACCGCCGATTTGTTTTAACGGTAATATTAGTACTTTTTCAGCGCCGCTCAGTATAGATTTCAGCGATGATTGTTTCCAGATTTTGGGGGATTATGGGTATGGGTTTAAACAGCTGGTTTCTTCTATTTAAACTCAACCTCTTCTTCTTTCTCAGTGTCCCCAGCTTTTGCAAAATATTCTGAGAACTATTTTTCACAGAGCTTAAATTTTAAACCTGTTTTCTGAGCTTTTGTGTTTCACATCCCAGCTTCAGTGTGATCTTCTCTTTGCCATAGGGACATTGTAAAGAGAGGGTTATTACACAATTTCTACTGTTTTGAGAGCTTGATCTTTTGTAGATCAATTGTGTGGGAGTGTGATCTAGTAAGATCAATTGTGTAGTGTGAGATTGTGAGGTGATCGCTGTGTAGACGAAGTTCCGGCTTCCAAATCGGGTTGTATAGTGGATTTCTCCTCGAGAGTGGGGAGCGGGGACGTAGGTCAGCGGACCGAACCTCGTTAACACATCGCGCGTCACGGGATAACGATTTCTAACATTATCTCCTCTATTTTGATTGCATTTGGATATTGTGTCTTGCTTGTCTTAATTTTATTGCATAATTATAGCCTCTTGACCCTAATCACCCCCCTCTAGGGTCAACAAGTTCTAGCTAGTTCTAGCTCTAATTCATCTTAGTTCTAAACTCTTAGGCCCTCAAGTTAGTTCTAACCCGCACCTTCTTAATTCTAACCCGCATCATGCTAGTTCTAGCCCGCACTATGTTAGTTCTAGCTAGTTCTAGTTCTAATTCATCTTAGTTCTAGGCTCTTGGGCCCTCAAGTTAGTTCTAACCCGCTCCTTCTTAGTTATAGCCCGCACCATGCTAGTTCTAGCACGCACTATATTAGTTCTAGCTAGTTCTAGTTCTAATTCATCTTAGTTCTAGGCTCTTGGGCCCTCAAGTAGTTCTAATCCGCACCTTCTTAGTTCTAGCCCGCACCATGCTAGTTCTAGCCTGTACTATGTTAGTTCTAGCTCTAATTCATCTTAGTTCTAGGTTTTTGGGCCCTCAAATTAGTTCTAACCCGCACCTTCTTAGTTCTAGCCCGCACCATGCTAGTTCTAGCCCGCACTATATTAGTTCTAGCTAGTTCTATCTCTAATTCATCTTAGTTCTAGGCTTTTGGACCCTCAAGTTAGTTCTAACCCGCACCTTCTTAGTTCTAGCTCACGCTATGCTAGTTCTAGCCCGCACTATGTTAGTTCTAGCTAGTTCTAGCTCTAATTCATCTTAGTTCTAGGTTATTGGGCCCTCAAGTTAGTTCTAGCCCGTACCTTCTTAATTCTAGCCCGCACCATGCTAGTTCTAGCCCGCACTATATTAGCCCACACCATGCTAGTTCTAGTCCGCACTATGTTAATTCTAGCAAATTGGGGCAAGTTAGAACTAATAATCTTCGAAGCAATATAACGAGAGTTAGAAAATGAGCCCAAGTGAAAGGAAGATACCTGTGATGGAAATTATAAAGGGCTACATGCCGACGAAGACGGTGGTGAAAACGGAGACCGGAGGTGGCCGAAAAACGTATACGAAGTCGGCACGGCGCTGCTGTTTTTTGCTCGCTGCTGCCGTCGAGCGATGTTTCGGACGTTCCGAGAGAGATAGAGAATGAGTTAGAGCGTGATACAAATTAGAGATGATAGGCAACATGTAGAGCTACTCACCAAAGAAGAAATCGGTGGAAACAGAGATTGGAGGTGATCGAAAAGTACGTACGAAGTTAGCACAAAACTACAGTTTTCTGCAGTGCAATTTCTCGCCGTTCGGGTTTGTTCGGAGCTGTTCGGAGCTTTTCTCTTGGGAACAGAGAAAAGCTCCTCCCACCTTCGGCGGAGCCCACCGAGACACCTCGACGACCCCGATAACCTCCTCTCACCTCCGGCAAGCCCGGACAGCATTAAAAAGCTCCAAACAGCAAAGAACAAACCCGAACGGCGAGAAATTATACTGTAGAAAACTACAGTTTTGTGCCGACTTCGCATGCATTTTTCGATCACCTCCAATCTCTGTATCCACCGATTTCTTCTTTGGTGAGTAGCCCTATATGTTGTCTATCACCTCAATCTGTATCACGCTCTAACTCATTCTCTATCTCTCTCGGTAACGTCTGAAATATCGCTCGACGGCAGCAGCGAGCAAAAAACAGCAGCGCCGTGCCGACTTCGCGCATGTTTTCTGACCACCTCCGGTCTCCGTTTTCACCACCGTCTTCGCCGGTGTGTAGCCCTTTATATTGTCTATCACACGGTATCTTCCTTTCACTTGGGCTTATTTTCTACATCTCGTTATATCACTTTGAATATTATTAGTTCTAACTTGCCCCAACTTGCTAGAACTAACATAGTGCGGGCTAGAACTAGCATGGTGTGGGTTAGAACTAAGAAGGTGCGGGTTAGAACTAACTTGAGGGCCCAAGAACCTAGAACTAAGATGAATTAGAGCCAGAACTAGCTAGAACTAACATAGTACGGGCTAAAACTAGCATGGAGAATCTACTCCGACCAATTCATTGCCCAAGAGCCCAAGTCCAAAAGAGAGGAATTCAAAGGTTTAGATGCAAGCTTAAATAATATTTTGATTAATTACCATCAGAATCAACATCACTTTGTTCTCCTGAATATTGAAAAAGCCAAAAAAACATTTGTTGTCGTGAAAGTTGATGCTGGGCACGATTGACATGTGATGTGATATATGTTAGTCTAAGTTGTTGAAGACCTGTAGCTTCTTCTTGGCCAGCATCTGGGTTGATGGCATCCTGACAACATTGATGGCGAACTCGAGGGCAAGGCAGTTAGCGACAGTGGCGAACTCCGGCGTAGTCAAGGGCGAGGCGGGGAGCGGCGGCGAGCAATGACGACGAGGCAGGGCGGAGGAGAGGAGGGGAAGTGGTTGGGAACTCGAGGGCCTAACTCGCGAGCTAGGGCGCGGATCTGGAGCCCGATGTCGTCGTGAAGGGCGTAGCCGCGGGCAAGATTGGGGCTTGAGAGCTTGAGAGATAGAGAAGAGAGGAGATGAGAGAGAGGGGAGATGAGAGAGTGCTTGTGGCCCAGGCGGAGGCGGCGACGGAGAGGAGGGCGAGGGCCAGAGCAACGAGCTTGAGAAAGCCCTTGGTTTTAGAGAGAGAGAGAGAGAGAGAGAGAGAGAGAGAGAGAGAGAGAGAGAGAGAGAGCTGGTTTTAGGGATTGAGGAGAGAGGATAATGATAATTTGGGGATTTTAGCTTAGGTGTCATGTAATAATTGCTAAAAAGGGACTGTAGTACAAAGTGTCACACTCCAAGGGGCTGATCCACATGAGGGAACTATGAGGGGCCTCGTCACATGAAGTTTTTACTTTTGGGGCCTAGACACATTTTTCCCATAAAATTTCACTTCTTCAAGTCTGAGGCCGTTTACGTTGAGGACATTTCCATAAATTTTTATGCTAGGAAATGGTTATCTGATTTGTTTCAAACGAAAGGTAACTTCTATAATTTTTTGTACAAATACGAGGGCATTTTTGTATCAGTACGTTACATCTTCCATAATTTCATATTAGTCTCTCAAACTTTGAAAAGTGCTTGTCTTGCAAATTGGACCTTTATTAGTTCATCAGTTAATATTTCAAACCTTGGTTAGGTTACCCCTAATCCATCGCTCTCACGCTCTCAATTACCAAATTATCCCTCAGTAAGAGGACTATGTAGATTTTAGAAGAGATGAGATTATTGGGAAACTGAAGATGGGTTAGGGTGATTGTTTTTTTTAACTTTTACAGAATATGCTCATAATGGGTTTGGTTGTTTTTTAACCGGGTTTTGGGTCTGAACTCGTTAAAAACAGGTTTAGAATCTTAACAAATGAGTAAAAGGGGAAATTCCCTTCAAATCCTGAATTTTGAAGGAATATTCCTCTCAAATCTAACATGACTTCACTAGAGGGACCAATTTGCGAAGATCCCATAAGATTTGAGGGATTTTATAGGCAATTTTGAAGATTTGAGGGACTAATATAGAATTATTGAAAATGTAAGGGACTAATAGCTAAAAACCCTTAATCATATTAAAAAGGGGGCTTTAGATAATATTCCCTTATATATTCAATAATTTCATATTAATCCCTTATATCTTGAATTGCATATTAGTCCCTCAAACTCTATAGGGTCTTGCAAAATGGTCCTTATGATATTTTTAAGGGGAATATTCACAGTTGGAGTCAAAGTGATTATTTTACCCCTCTACTATGTCCCCCAGTACATTTTTCAATGGGTTTAACAAATCCGTTTAAAAAAACACAAGCCCACTTGAGTTCTTCTTCTCCAATAGTTAGAAAAGAACCCTAACCCAAAGTTGAGCTTCACAGGTATTTTAAAAATTATAAAGAGGGGTAGTTTGGTAATTGGAGATGTTGTACGAAGAGTTAACCTAGCCTTGGGTACGTTTTTAAACTGAAAAACTAACAAAATGGCTATTTTACAAGACCTTAGAGGATTTAAGGGACTAATATGTAATTTTCAAGATTTGAGAGACTAAGATGCAATAACTGAATATTTAAGTGACTATTTTCTGGAAGGTTAAAAAAAAACAATAAAATTGAAGACCTAAGAAGAAAACAAACTTTTCTCACATCCCCATGATAGTGCTTCTTTTTGTTGCTAGCTGGTAGCTGCATTCTCACTTTTAAAAGCTTGGACTGACTCACTAGTCTACACGAAATGGTCCAATGGATAGGCCTTTCAAGCTTTGTCAATGCGCTTTACAGCTGATTTATGTTGTGTGCAGCGTAATTCTAATCACACGAACAAGAATGAGGTAGATCACAACTAAACACAAGCATAAATCACAATCACAGTAAAACAACGAATTTTACATGGTTCGGCAAGTTGCCTACGTCCATGGAGCAGGGGGGGGGGGGGGGGGGGAGTTCTTACTATTAGAGATGAAGAGAATACAAAATAGGGTTGTAAAATCACTCAAAACCCTAAAACAAAGCTCTCTAAATCTCTCACTAATCTCTCACAATTGGATGCAACAATCCTCTCACAAAGACTGCTCAAAACGTTCTTGCTTAATCCTAATTAATTAGGATTAGGAATATATATAAACTCAAACGAAACGGGGCATAAAACAAATTCTGGCCCAAACCCGCTACGCGATCGACCGCCGAGCCCATCTCGCGGTTGACCACCAAAAGTCCAGAGATCAAATCACCTACAGGGTTTAGGCGCGGTCTATCGCAGAACCCATCGCGATCGACCGCCAAAAGTCCAAAGACTTTTCTCTGTTGCGTGCACGTTTGTGATCGACCGCCATGTCACCCGCGGTCGACCGCCGGTCACCCAAATCCTATTCTTCGTTTTTTCCTGCGGTCTTCGTCACTGTGTTCGCCATTTCTACAATTCTCTACCTCGGTGAAGTTTCTTCCAAAACTAAGATGATACCAAATCATCCAAATGTCCCACTTGTTGCGTCCAGGACGAAGTGGAAACAACCCATGATAACGGACTCAATCCACAACAAGTCGGGAACCTAAAGAGAGCTCAAACAATCCCCCCCTCGAAATCAACAATCTAACCTCGGCTGCATCGAAAAGACTGCCTACGTATTCTCTTGCCCAAGGAATCAAGCCGAACGTAGTTCACCCAAATGGTCTCCAAAGGCCCTCAATATTGAAGAATGTTCAATAACTTCAAACAATGACCAAATTTCATACCTGAAACAACTTTGGTCAACATATCCGCAGGGTTGTTCTTCGTGTGGATCTTCTCCAATATGACATCTCCATCATCCAAAACATCATGAACAAAGTGGAATCTGATATCAATATGCTTCGTGCGTGCATGATAAACCTGGTTCTTTGTCAAATAGATAGTCGACATGCTATCACAATATACCCGAAGGGTCTCCTGTGCAATCCACAAGTCCTCCAACAATCCATGCAACCACAAAGCCGCATTCACAGCTTTAGTCACCGCCATATACTCCGCCTCTATAGTAGAGAGAGCCATTGTAGACTGAAGTATACATCTCCAACATATCGGTGCTCCTGTCAATGTAAATACATATCCTGAAGTAGCCTGGTGCTTGTCATGATCCCCCGCATAATCTGAATCCACGTAGCTAATATAATCATTCCCATTCTTCTTATCTTTCTGAAAAATAAAACCAACATCAACGGTGCCTTTAACATATCGTAGAATCCACTTCACGACCTCCCAATGACCCTTCCCGGGGTCATGCATGTACTCGATACCATGCTCACGGCCTGTGACAAATTTGGCCTCGTACACATCATTGCATACATCAAGCTACCCACCGCACTGACATATATAATATTTAACATGTAATCTCTGTCCTCAACTGAAACATGTGACATAAAAGCTGAAAGCTTGAAATGGGGAGCCAATAGAGTGCTAACTGCTTTTGCATTGTCATCAAAGCTAACTTTCTTCAACATCTTCTGCAAGTAGCTCTTTTATGTAAGTTTCAATATCCCCTTCACCCTGTCTCTCTCGATCTCCATACCCAATATCTTCTTAGTTTCTCCAAGATCCTTCATTTCAAACTCGGATGACAGCTCCTCTTTTAACTTTCGAATAGCCGAAGAATTCCTGGAAGCAATAAGTATATCATCAACATATAAAAGCAAATATATGTACTTACCATCCTGTAGCTTGTGCATGTAAACACATGGGTCATATGGGCTCCTTATGTACCCCTGGCCAATCATAAAGCTGTCAAATCTCTTATACCACTGTCGTGGCTATTGCTCAAATTGTAAAGAGACTTTTTTAGCTTGCACACTAAATCTTTCTTTCCTGCAGCTTTAAATCCTAAATGTTATGTCATGTAGATCTCCTCATCTAAATCTCCGTATAGAAAGAATGTCTTAACATCCATCTGACCCAAATCCAAATCCAGTTGTGCCACCAATGCTAATAAAATCCGAATCGACAAATGTTTCACAACGGGTGAAAATACCTCGTTGTAATCAACGCCCTCAAGCTATGCATATCCCTTGGCAAACAATCTGGCTTTGTACCTAATATTCCCAGTAGAAGATCCCTCTTTCTTCGTATATACCCACTTGCAACTAATAACTTTCTTACCCTTAGGTAGCTTTGCAATTTTATAAGTATTGTTCTTTTGAAGAGAACGCATCTCCTCTTCCATACCTTTCCTCCACCTGATCGAATTAGGGCTAGACTCTGTCTTCCTGAATGTAGAAGGAACTATATTATCAACGACCTTCACTGATAATGCATATGTAATCATGACATCATTATATCTAGCTGGCCGACGAATCACCCTTCTAGGTCTATTTGCTACAATAGATTCCTGAATATGACTTTGTTCCTGAGTCTCACCATCCACTGTATCCTCTAAATACCCGACTGTCATCCCATCTTCTCCCAGTGTCACCTCTGTAGGAGCCTTAATGGATACAATGCTATCTGGAGTAGGTGGAGTCACATCATTCTTCACCTGCTGTGATATCTCTCGAATCTGGTCTTCCTTCACCTGCTGAGGAACTTGAGGCCTCATCACGTACGTCTCATCAAATATGATATCTCTGTTAATGACTATCTTCTTATCCTGTGGATCCCATAACTTGAAGCCTTTGACACCTTCTCTAAATCCCACAAAGACTGCTTTTCTCACCCTCGGATTCAATTTACCATCATTGATATTATAATAAGCAGGACACCCAAATATCCGAAGCGACTCATAGTCACTAACCACCGAACCAGACCAACGCTCCATAGGAGTCTTCTCATTGTTAGCCCTTATGTTTTGATGATGTTTTACAACCACCATTATCGGTACTAATTTCTTATTGAGTGATAATGTAGTTAATATATATATCAAGAATGTTAGTGCAATAAATGGAGGATTGGATGGAATATGCGCTACAACGATGATATCCAAAGGAGGAGGAGGCATAGTGATGAAGCAACATTCATTCAAGAACACCAAATGCAATAAGAAGCTTCATCAAACTCAAGCTATATCAAGACTCAAAGAATTGTATTCTACGTGAGGATATTAGCTAGTTTTTATTTTCTCTAGAGTGCTAAAATGTAGGCAAGTAGTTTAGATTTCATCTGAAGGTATTAGGATATCACACACACGTTTTTATACTTATAGTTTTAAGCGTTTTCACAAAATACTATTTTTTCACAAGTATGAGGACCTATTAGCTAAATTCTTTTTCCAAAACAATTTTTTTTAGTGTCAAAAACATTTATAGAGTTTCACAATTTTTGGAAGTTAATTAAATATTTTACAGAATTTTTAAGAGAGTCAAAATCAGGTTTTTTTATGTGTCAGTTTGCGGTCGACCGCCACGGTCGACCGTGCCTGAGTTCATTCGTCAGTGGGCAGCAGAAACTTTCTCGGTCGACCGTCGTGATCAACCGTGAGCTTGATATTTCCCACGGTCGACTGCCGCGGTCGACCACAGAAGTCTCTGGACGTTTTCTTCGTTTCTGAGTTGGCTCGCGGTCGACCGCGAACAATCGTACGGTCGACCGCCGCTTATTTCAAATGGTCTTTTGGTATAAGATTTCAGCGCCGATTTTTCCTAGATTTGGGGGATTAGGGTATAGGTTTTAGCTGCTGTGTTTTCTCCTATTTAAACCCCCTATACCCCTTCTTCTTCCTTGTCCCAAGCTTTTGAAAAACCAGAGATTTTGTTTACTGAGAGCCAAAATTTTCAAAACCTGTTTTCTATGTTTTCTCAATTTCACATCCCAGCTTCAGTTTAATCTTTCTCTTTGCCATAGGGATTTGTAAAGAGAGAGATTTTACACCATTGCTATTGTTTGAGAGCTTGATCTTGTGAAGATCAATTGTGTAGGAGTGTGATCTAGTGGAGATCAACTGTGTAGTTGTGAGATCATGAGGAGATCGTTGTGTACAAGAAGTTCCGGCTTTCAAACCGGGTTGTGTAGTGGATTTCTCCTAGAGAGTGTGGAGCGGGGACGTAGGTCAGCGGACCGAACCTCGTTAATACATCGCGTGTCACAAGGATAACGATTTCTGACTCTATCTCCTTTACATTAGTTATTTTTGGTTGTAGTGATTTGCTTGTCTTATTTTTATTGCACTATTATAGCCTTAAGACCCTAATCACCCCCCTCTAGGGTCAAACAATTAGTATCAGAGCTTGGTCTCTATATTAGTTTTTGGTCTAACCACCTTAGAGAAAAGATCTTATGGAGGCTTCAATGAATGTGCATATGCTAGAGGTTCAATCCACCACTAGACCACCACTTTTCACCGGTAGTAATTTTGCTTATTGGAAGGCTAGGATGAGGATTTACCTTCGTTGTATTGATCTTGACATCCTAGAACTCATAGAGAAAAAATATGTAGAAAAGCCCAAAGTCGGGACTATGACCGATGGAGAAAGGCACCAAGCCAATCTCTATGCAAAGATTATGAATGCCTTAATTTACGGTCTTTCCCTCAATAAGTATAATAGGGTTTCCACATGTGCAACCGCATACGAAATATGGGTGAAATTGTGTATTACACATGAAGGAGCCCCCAGATTAAGGAATCCAAAATTAGTGGGCTTATGCATGAATATGAGTTATTTAAGATGCTTCCTAATGAATCTATTGATGCTATGTTTTCTCGTTTCACTAACATAATCAATGAATTGCATGGTCTTGACAAGAAATTAACTATCCAAGAGACGAACTACAAGATCCTTTGTTCATTGACTCCAATATGGGAACCCAAAGCTACAGCTATAGAGGAAGCTCATGATCTCACCACCTTAGCTCTCGATAGCCTCATCGGCAAGATTAAGGTTCATGAGAAAAAGCTCAAGGGAAAGGAGAAAGAGGAAGTGCCCCTACGGGAAGTTGAGGAGCCATCACCAAAGATAAAGACCATTGCTCTCAAAGAAGCTAGTGACATCTCCTCATCATCATCGTCGGAGAGTGAAGTTGATTTTTCTAGAGAAGTGGCTCACCTCTCTAGAAGAATTTCTAGACTCATTAAAATGAACAAGAAGTTTAATCCCCGATCTAACAACAAATTTTCTGCACGTGTAGGAAAATGTTTTGAATGCAATGAACCGGGTCATATCGCCAAGGATTGCCCCAAACTCAAGAAGAAATACATGAAGTACAAGAAGAAGAAAGCCATGTATGCCGGATGGGAAGAATCCGAACCAAGTGATTCGGATAGCAATGAAGAAGGAGCTAAACTTGCTCTTCATGATCCCAACATTTGCTTCATGGCCTATGAAAAGGAGGTAGTTTCCGACACCGAAATCCTTTTATATGCAATGTGATCTAGCTACGGCTTTAGAAGAATTGAATGTTGAGTTTAAAAGGATGTCAAAAGTGTGAGACCCTAGAGGGGGGTGATTAAGGTCTTATGCTAATCTAATCCGATTTAAATGCTAATTAAAACTAATTAACAAATATATTCTTGTAAGATAGATATACAAAAGTTATAAGTAAGAATAAGCAATATGAATAAAGAGATATATCCTATATGATAAAAATATATGCAAGGATATATAAACTAGCACAAGATGATATATCCTACCAAAGAGATATACAATATGATATATGCAAGGATATGTAAACTAACACAAGGGTAAACAATATGAACTAGATAGTGGATGATAAAAATAATGAGCTATGAACAATGGCGACAAGAAATATAAACATAAGATTAAGTGCACCAAAGCAAACTCAAACACACGATATGATCACGGAGTTCGGACCTTCCGTCCTACGTCTTTGCTCCTCACTCCCGGGGAGAAATCCACTATCACAATCCGGTTTGGAAGCCGGAACTTCTACACACTCGGTTTTCTAGCTAACCGAAAACTCTACAACTCACACTCTTGCAAACCCACTCTACACCCTCACAAGTGTTGGACCTAGCCGTGTCTCCCTCAAGTGCTCGGTTACAACCTCTCCCTAGGTTTGTCAACCGACGTCATTCCTCTTGGGATGATCCCCGACTCTCACCACACACTCCTCTCGGTGTACAAGTGTATTACAAAGTGATCTCACGATTAAGCACAATACAAAGAATGATTGTTCTCTAATATGGATGAGAACACAATAAAAGCTCACACTCAATTGTTACAACTCTCACCAACCCAAATATACTATGTATGAAAATACAATAAGCTCAATGTGGGTGTGTGTAACAATGAGAAAAATCAAATCTAACTCAAATAGCAAGCTAGCAATAATAAGAATATGAAAATCAATAATAATATTGCTAGAGAAAAGAGTTAGAAAATTTCTCTATAAATACAAAGAGAGGATGAGAAGATATTGAAGATGAACTCCTCAACAGTTGATGCAAACTCCTCTTTGTAATAGCAAACCCCAAAAACAAACTAAACAAACTTAAACTCTTTTAAAACTTGTTTTTAAAACATTTCTTGGATTTAATTTGAGAACTGAGATCAATGGGGTATTTATAGACTCCCAAGACCTCAGCCAAAAACCCCAAGCAAAAGACCAAAAATCCCACAGAATCGAAAATGAGATTCTGTACAATATAGCCGTTGGGCTGAACGGCGGTCGACCGTGAGCAACAAAAAAAACAGCAGGAAAACTCCAGAGAGTTCGACGGTCGACCGCGGCGGTCGACCGCGAGAAATTTTGTTTTGATGATCGACCATGGCGGTCAACCGCGAGAGTTTCTGCTACCCACTATGTAAAAGACTTAGGCGCGGTCGACCGTGACGGTCGATCGTGAACTGATATATGAAAATAAAGTTCTGAAAACTGTTTTTCTAATTTTAAAATACTGTTTAAAAATATTAAATAAATTCAGAAAAATATAAAACTTTAGGGAATGATTGTAGACATGATAATAAACATGTTCCAATGACTAGTTTTTAAAAAGGACTTCCCAAATGAAAAATATCATCATTTTACAAATTAGGTCAAAACATGAAAATGTAAACATGTGAATTTTGATATTTTGGCTAAACCATGTTTTGAAACTTTGCACAATGATTATGTAGACTTAATAAAATATGTATATGATTATTGTTAAGTCCAAAAACTAAGAATATAATATTTTTACAAATACAATAGAAAATGAAACATATGAGTATGTATATGAAAATATATTTGTTTCATATCTAAGTAGTTAAACCGAATCACAATAATAAATATGAAATATGTAATTTCATATTTATAAACATAAAAACCAAAACTTGTGTTGTATATATATGACTACATATATATACAAGGAAACCAATAAAAAGTGTGTGTATATGATATTGAGCTTAGAGTATCTAACACACATAATATAAAACCTAAACTTGATTACCCAAGCTATGATCTTGATATTCAATTAAGCTTGACTTGGTACACTTTGTGGATGAAGCTTGAACTTGATCTTTAACTTGAATCGTACGTTGCTTCACTCCACAATTCCGCCAACCTCCGTTTGATATCGTCGTTGAAGCGCTATTCCATCCATCCTCCAACATATTGTTTTTCTAGAATAAATATAAAACACAAACACTAGACAAACAATATTAGATGTAAATTATTTGTAAATTATCATCAAAACAAGAAGGCCAACAAAAAGAATTTTTTTTCTTTAAAAAGTTGCATACTTCTTGTGATGCCAAACTAGAACAACTACAAACCTCTCTTGCATTAAAAGATGAATTGCTAGAGGATCTTGATTTTGAAAACAAACAAATAAGATCCAAGATTGAAAGACTAGAAATTGAGAGTGGTAGGATTAGACCCACTCATGCTTATGCTAATCATCATCATCATGGTAGAAATGGATTTCATAGATCTTATGCTCCTACACACAAGAGAAATTTTGTGTGCACATATTGCATGAAACATGGTCATATTTTTATTCATTATAGGATCAAAGACAATCATGACTTTTATGGCATGATATGGGTACCCAAAGGTACCAAGTTTACTAACCACCAAGGATCTAAGATTTGGGTACCTAAAGTTACTACACCTTCATCTCTTGTAGGGAACATCACGGCAATGACGTAAAGAGATGTGGTATCTTGATAGTGGTTACTCACATTATATGACGGGCAACAAAGAGCTATTTGCAACCCTATCAAGGATTGAAGGAGGTAGCGTCTTTCGGTGGTGGAGAGAAAGGTAAAATCATTGGTATTGGGTGCATTGGTAAGATACCCTCTCCCATTATAGAAGATGTTTATTTGGTAAATGGCTTGAATCATAATCTTCTTAGCATTAGCCAATTGAGTGATAAATGTTTTGATATTTCCTTTAAACCGGACAAATGCATTATCAGTATGAATGGAAAAATTATTTTTGTTGCCAATCAAAAATCTAATGTGTACATTTTTGAGATGAATGAATTAGTGAATCGAGATGTGAAGTGCCTTGCGGTAATTGATGAAAACCCTTGGATTTGGTATAAAAGGCTTGGACATGCAAACATGGAATTGATGTCCAAATTGTCCAAGAGGAATCTTGTTAAAGGGTTACCAAACTTGCATTTCATCAAAGACACCATATGCGAAGATTGTGCTAAAGGTAAATAAACTAAGTCTACCTTCAAATCCATTAATGATGTATCAACTTCTAAACCTTTGCAATTATTTCAACTTGATTTATTTGGTCCTATGCGTGTTACCTCTCTTGGAGGCAAACACTATGTTTTTGTTATCATCGATGATTTTTCTCGTTTTATATGGACAATATTTCTTGCTAGTAAAGATGAATGTTTTGATGAATTTTCAAATCATGTTAAGAGAATTGAAAATAAAAAAGATTTGAAAGTTGTTAAAATAATAAGTGATCATGGTGGTGAATTTCAAAATATTTCTTTTTATGATTTTTGTGCGCATCGTGGTATAACTCATATGTTTTCCGTTCCGAGAACACCCCAACAAAATGGTGTTGTTGAACGGAAAAATCGAACCATACAAGAGATGGCACGAACTATGTTAAACTCCTTTGATTTGCCTAAATATTTTTGGACGGAAGCCGTCAATACGGCTTGTCATGTTTTAAATCATGTTTTGATTAGACCAAAGCTTAAGAAAACTCCTTATGAACTATTTTATGGAAAAACTCTATTTATTGGTTATTTTCGTATCTTTGGTTGTAAATGTTTTATTCTAAATACAAAAGATCACCATGATAAATTTGATTTTAAAATTGATGTTGGCATTTTTTTTAGGGTATGCACCTCGAAGTAAGGCTTATAGGGTCTTCAACAAACGAACTCTTGTTGTTGAAGAATCTATAAACGTTATTTTTGATGAGACTAATATTGGTTCACAAGTTATTTTGCCTAGGAAAGAGGATGATGATGTTGAGGGAGGATTGGAACTTTTGCAACCTACAAATACACCCTCAATAGAAGCACAAAAAGATGTGGAAAGCACCAACACTCATATACAAGAAGAACTCCCCAAAGCATAGAAATTCATATCAAATCATCCAAATGAGCAAATTATTGGGAGTCCTTCACAAGGGGTTGTTACTCGCTCAAAGGCCTTGAGTGAGTGTGATAATGTTGCTTTTCTATCTCAATTAGAACCTAATAAGGTTAATGATGCTTTAAATGATAAATTTTAGGTTTTAGCTATGCATGATGAACTAAACAATTTTTTGAAGAAATGATGTTTGAAAACTAGTTCCTAGACCTAACAATGCTAGTGTAATTGGAACAAAATGGGTTTTTAGAAACAAGCTTGATGAACATGACATTGTTACTAGAAATAAAGCTCGTTTAGTTGCCCAAGGATACAATCAAGAGGAGGACATAGACTATGACGAAACCTTTGCACCGGTTGTAAGGTTAGAATCTATTAGGATGTTTTTAGCATTTGCTAGCTTTAAAGATTTAAAATTATTTCAAATGGATGTTAAAAGTGCTTTTTTAAATGGTTTTATAGAAGAAGAAGTATATGTTGAGCAACCCTCCGGCTTTATAGATCATGTTTTTCCTAATCATGTTTACCGGGTTCAAAAAGCTTTATATGGGTTGAAACAAGCTCCTAGAACTTGGTATTCTCGCCTCTCTAGTTTTCTTCTTGAAAATGGTTTCTCTAAAGGAAAAATTGATAATACTCTTTTTGTGAGAAAAAGAAAAAATGATTTTATTTTAGTGCAAATATATGTTGATGATATCATTTTCGGTGCTACTAATGAATCTCTTTGCAAGGATTTTTTAAAGTTATGCAAGATCATTTTAAGATGATCATGATGGGAGAGCTCACATTCTTTCTCGGGCTCCAACTCCAGCAAACTAAGGATGGGATATTCATTTCTTAAAGCAAATATACTAGAGAATTGATGAAGAAATTCAATTTGGAGAACTCTAAGCATGCACCAACTCCCATGAGCACAAGTGTCAAGCTTAATGCAGATGATAGTGGTGAGGATGTGGACCAAAAACTATACCGATGTACGATAGGTAGTCTTCTTTATCTCACCACTAGTAGACCCGATATCATGTTTAGCGTGTGGTCATGTGCATGTTTTCAAGCTTCTCCTAAAGTATCTCATTTGATTGCCGTTAAGAGAATTATTAAATATGTGCATGGAACTATTAATCTTGGTTTGTTTTATCCAAAGAGCATCTCTTTTGATTTATATGGTTTTTATGATGTCAACTTTGCCAAATGTAAGGTAGATCGCAAGAGTACGAGTGGAACATGCCAATTCCTGGGAAATTCTCTTGTTTCTTGGGCTTCCAAGAAACAAAATTGTATTGCATTGTTCACTACGGAAGCGGAATACATTGCCGCCGGCCTATGTTGTGCCCAAGTTTTGTGGATGAAACAAAGCTTAGTTGACTATAATTTGAATTTTCAAAATACAAAAATCTTTTGTGATAACACTAGTGCTATCAATATTTCCAAAAATTCGATTTTGCATTCTAGAACCAAGCTTATTGATGTGCGCCATCATTTCTTACGCGATTATGTAGAGAGGCAAGATGTTTCCCTTGTGTTTGTTAACACAAAATCTTAATTAGCGGACATCTTTACCAAGCCTCTTAGTGAAGATGATTTTTATCGCATAAGAAATGGTTTGGGCTTATGCACTATGTGAAAGTTCTATTTGCTTGCTTGTTTAGTTGCATTTCACATGCATTTTTGTTTTTACCTCATTTTGATGGTGACAAAGGGGGAGAGAAATCTCCTCAATTGTGCACATAGTAAGGGAGAGCTCATAGATAGGGGGAACTACTATCTATAAGCTATATTTATTTTTCTCCTATATAATGGTTGGTTGTCATCATCAAAAAGGGGGAGATTGTTAGCCCTTATGTTTTGATGATGTTTTACAACCACCATTATCGGTACTAATTGCTTGTTGAGTGACAATGTAGTTAATATATATATCAAGCATGTTAGTGCCATAAATGAAGGATTAGATAGAATATGCGCTAAAATGATGATATCCAAAGGAAGAGGAGGTATAGTGATGAAGCAACGTTCATTCAAGAACACCAAATGCAATAAGAAGCTTCATCAAACTCAAGCTATATCAAGACTCAAAGAATTGTATTCTACGTGAGGATATTAGCTAGTTTTTATTTTCTTTCTAGTGCTAAAATGTAGGCAAGTAGTTTAGATTTTATCTGAAGATATTGGGATATCACACACACGTTTTTATACTTATAGTTTTAAGCGTTTTCACAAAATACTATTTTTTACAAGTATGAGGACCTATTAGCAAAATTTTTTTTCCAAAACAATTTGTTTTAGTGTCAAAAACATTTTACAGAGTTTCACAATTTTTGGAAGTTAATTAAATATTTTACAGAATTTTTAAGAGAGTCAAAATCAGATTTTTTTATGTGTCAGTTTGCGGTCGACCGTCACGGTCGACCGCGCCTGAGTTCATTCGTCAGTGGGTAGCAGAAACTTTCACGGTCGACCGTCGCGATCGACCGTGAGCTTGAGATTTCCCACGGTCGATCGCCACGGTCGACCGCAGAAGTCTCTGGAAGTTTTCTTCATTTTTGAGCTGGCTCGCGGTCGACAGCGAACAATCGTACGGTCGATCGCTGCTTATTTCAAACGGTCTTTTGGCACAAGATTTCAGCGTCGATTTTTCCTGGAATGGGGATTACGGTATGGGTTTTAGCTGCTGTGTTTTCTCCTATTTAAACCCCCTATACCCCTTCTTCTTCCTTGTTCCAAGCTTTTGAAAAACCAGAGATTTTGTTTACTGAGAGCCAAAATTTTCAAAACCTGTTTTCTGTGTTTTCTCAAGTTCACATCCCAGCTTCAGTTTAATCTTTCTCTTTGCCATAGGGACTTGTAGAGAGAGAGCTTTTACACCATAGCTACTGTTTGAGAGCTTGATCTTGTGAAGATCAATTGTGTGGGAGTGTGATCTAGTGGAGATCAACTGTGTAGTTGTGAGATTGTGAGGAGATCGTTGTGTATAAGAAGTTCTAGCTTCCAAACTGGGTTGTGTAGTGGATTTCTCCTAGAGAGTGGGGAGCGGGGACGTAGGTTAGCGGACCAAACCTCGTTAACACATCGCGTGTCATAAGGATAACGATTTCTAACTCTATCTCCTTTACATTAGTTGTTTTTTGTTGTAGTGATTTGCTTGTCTTATTTTTATTGCACTATTATAGTCTTAAGACCCTAATCACCCCCCTCTAGGGTCCAACACTCATGTATTGCAGTGCACGACAACTTGTTCACGAAATAGCTTGCATAAACCAACGCCTCAGCCCAAAAGGGTCTACGCAATCCATTCTATGTCATCATACATCGTACCTTCTCCAGCAAGATACGGTTCAATCTCTCAGCCACACCGTTCTGTTGCGGTGTCTCTCAAACTATGAAGTATCACCTAATGCCGTGATCCCGGCAAAACTATAAAAATGGATCACTCTTATACTCTCCACCGTTATCTGAACGAAGAGTCTTCACCTTTCTACCTGTCTGCAGCTCCACTTTCTTCTTCCACTCCACAAAATTATCCAGAACCTTATGTTTATGCTTCATAGGGTATACCCAATTCCTCCTGGAATAGTCATCAATAAAATTGGAAAAATAGTTAGCCCCACCAAGTGATGTGTTCTTGGAAGGGTCCTAAATATCTGTATGAATATAATCCAATATATCTTAGGTGTTGTGAATAGCGATGCTGAACTTTACTCCAGTTTTCTTCCTAAGTACACAATGCTCACACAGCTCCATCTTGCAGGTCTTAGCACCTTTCAATAGCCCATGTTTTGCTAATTACTACAGGGACTTATCACATGTGTGTCCAAGTCTTATGTGCCATAAGGTGGTAGTGTCCTCCTCTGTAGTGATAGAAGCTGCCAGACCCCCAGTAACTGTCCTGCCCTTCAAGTAGTATAGGAAGTTTTTCCTGACTCCTCGCATCACCACCATCAAACCCTTCGTGACCCTCACAGTAGCATCCTCTAAGGTTACCCGATAACCTACTGTCTCTAAAGTACCAAGAGAAATAATGTTCTTCGTCAACTGTGGCACGAACCTCACTTCTTTCAACTCCCTAACCATACTGTCGTGCATCCTGATCTGGACTGAACCAATACCACCAATAGGACATACGTAATCATTACCCATAAGCACGACATCCCCTCTCTCCAGCCCCTCAAAGTTGGAGAACTAATCCCTCCTCGGAAAAATATGATATGTGGCTCCTGAATCCAACATCCACTCTGTAGAGTCAGCATAGCAAACTGACGGTAGTGCAGGGCACAAATAACCTGAAGAATCTGAATCTGAATGTTCACCAACAGCTTTTGTAACATTCACTTCTGAAGCTTGTACAACTTTTCCCTTATTCTTCCCGACTTTGTCTTTCAACTTTGGGTAGTCAATCTTCCAATGTCCCTCTTCTTTACAAAAACAACATTGATTTCTACCAACACTCTTATAGCCACCTCTATTCTTCGATTTTGAGCAGTTGACTTGGTGGCAGTGTGGATTACAGCCTCGAACTACTAATGCATCTCCCGATGCCTTCTTGAAGGGTTTGCCATCACTTTTCCTCAACTCATAATTCACCAATGCCGAGGTTACCTCCTTGTAGCTAATAGTAGTTATTCCATTGATCATAGTGAGAACGAATGTACCATAATCATCCTCCGGCAATGAACACAAAAGTAGCATCGCCTTGTGTTTATCCTCAACCATGATGTCCACATTTGCCATATCTGAAAGTAGCTTCGTGAAGTTGTTAACATGCTCCCTAATGGAAACTCCCCTCTTCATCTTGAACTAGTAAAACCTCTTCTTCAAGTAAAACCCATTCTCAATGCTCTTCGTAAGATACTTCTCATTGAGCGTTTCCCACAATCTCTTCGTCGACGTCTCGTTCATCACATCATAAATAAAATCTGGCGTTAAGCATGACCGAATAACTCCACAAGCCCTATTATTCATATTTTTCCAAACCTTATCCTCCATGTCAGCGGGTTTCTCTTGTAACTCAAGAGTCTCCTCTAAATTCTGTGCATCCAATGCATCCATCATCTAGCACCTTCACAAACCAAAATTGATCTTGCTATCGAACTTAGGAACATCAATCTTAGTATTATTAATGCTCAGACTCTATATCGCCTTCGTAAGAGACGAACCTGATGTGCTTGCTTCTTCCATGTTGTCGATCTAACTCTCCAAATAGGAATCCTTCAGCTAATCCTTCGAACAAGCCTCAATCCAAACTTGAAGCTCTGATATCACTTGTTGTGCACAACAGAACTCTAATCACACGAACAAGAATGAGGTAGATCATAACTAAACATAAGCACAAATCACAATCACAGCAAGACAATGAATTTTATGTAGTTTGGCAAGTTGCCTACATCCACGGGGTAAAGAGGGGGGAGTTCTTACTATTAGAGATGAAAAGAATACAAAATAGGGTTACAAAATCACTCAAAACCTTAAAACAAAGCTCTCTAAATCTTCCACAATTGGATGCAACAATCCTCTCACAAAGACTGCTCAAAACATCCTTGCTTAATCCTAATTAATTAGGATTAGGAATATATATCAACTCAAAACGAAACGGGACAGAAAACAGATTCTGGCCCAAACCCGCTATGCGGTCGACCGCTGAGCCCATCTCGCTGTCGACAGCCAAAAGTCCAGAGACCAAATCACCTACAGGGTTTAGGCACAATCGACCGCACAACCCATCACGGTCGACCGCTAAAAGTCCAGAGACTTTTCCCTGTTGCGTGCACGTTTGCGGTCGACCGCCGCGTCACCCGCGGTCGACCGCCAGTCATCCAAATCCTGTTCTTTGTCATTTTTTGCGGTCTTCGTCGCTGTGTTCGCCATTTCTACAATTTAAGGATTGATTTCACGAAACCCACTTGAACTTTGGGTATTGCACACAGCCTCAGAACCTTTTTTATCTCTCAATAACTCCTAAATTTTCCCGAACTTCAAACTTTTCTCATCGGGCTCCCCTAGATTTAGTCTGCAGATATCTAAAAATTCGTCGAGAGAATTTTTTTTAAACTTCGTCATTTGTTATTTACATGCAATATACCTCCTTTCCCATATTTTAAGTCCCCCCCTCTTAATGGAAAGTTGGCTATTTGCAAATTATATGTAAGGGGTCATGTGAGATTAACAAAGTTTGAGAGGCAATAAAAGTTTAAAGTTCAGGGGGGCGTTGTGAGATGCCCCGAAGTTCTGGGGTCATGTGAGATTAACAAAGTTTAAGGGGTTATGTGCAACAATCCCCAAAGTTTAGGGTTTCTAATTAACCATAGGGCAATGTTTGACTACCGGAGAGTAAAAAAAAAATACCGAAAGTTAGAAAATGTTCTACTTTTCATTTTTATCATGTTTGGTATTTAGTAAGTGATTGAAAAGTACGTAGTGTCAAGTAAGCATTTTAGCCCACTTTGAAGAAAGTGGATGGAAATGAAGAGAGAGGAGAGAGAGAAAAATATTTTTAGATTTTTACGTATTATTATAATTTTACTTTGTTCACTTTCTATTATTACTTTATGTAATAACCAAACATAGCAAGAAGAAATTAAGTGCCACCTCATTTGCCACCTTAGTTTTCTCTTCTTTTACTTTCTAACATCCAAACAAGATTTTATAAAATAAAAAGTAATAAGAAAAAACTTTCATGAGAAAGTATTTTCTTTTTTTATTTCCTATTTACTTTCCCCTCCTTGCCAAGCATGCCCTTATTAATAAGGCTTCTTAAGTGCTAGGTAATACAAGGGGATCAAACTCCTTTTATCTCAATCTGATTTCTTTTGCACTTTTCATTAGAGAATATTGATGAATAAATAAGCATATCTTGGTCTTGAATTTTCTTTTATCCTTCGTAGCTTTAATATATGAAAATGATGTATGGCTTTTCACATGCTTCTTTAATCATGGTATTATCCAAATATGATAATCTAATAATAATCAACTCTCATATAATTCCATATCCTTGTCCTAATGGATATCACTTATGTCGTGGTTTAAAATATTAAGCAGGATAATCCAACAAATTTATGTAGTGCATAGGATTATGTGATCATTTTAATTTGCTATTTTATAATCTAAGCTCGACCAGCTTGGCCCGTGTCTTAAGTTTACTGAGGATTTCTCCAATAAGCAAATAAATAAACATAGGCCAGCATAATATTAAATTGTAATCAACTCTTAATCCCTTCCGTTAGAGAAACTAATAATTCAATGTTGTTTTCATTGTGATCTTCATATAGCGACATGTTTTGGTTTGCGGAGACAACAATAAATTTGATTAGTTTATTAACCAAGCATTGATTGTGATTTCAAAATAGCCAATTTGGGTACTATACAAGGGAGATAGTGAGGATTAAATGATGTAGCAAGATACGAATTTGTTTACACCACAAAATGACCATGAAAATAAAATTTTAATATTTCCAATACAAACAAAAGGAGATCTAATGAAGATAGGGATGAAGTCTTTAGACTAGTTGGAGATAGATGAGTGAAGAATCAACATGGACGTGCTGAGGTGACCTTCATGTTTGTTAGACGGTAGCTTTCTATGACGAGAAATGAAGATTCGCATTCATTCTTAACTTTGATCTATATCTATGTGACTATGTCTATACTATTAGAAAAAGAGAATTATGTTGGTCTTCTTGTTTTGATGATGATTTAACAAACAATTTACGACTAATATTTTTTTAGTATTTTGTTTTGTGTTGTCTAATATACACAGGAAAATGAGCTACATTGATCTTGAAGCCTATGCAAATCAAGTCAATTAATCAAGTTCAAGCTTCAGAAGATTCTATCTTGGTATACTTAGTATATGTTTATATAATGTGTGCAAATTCTACAAGCTCAAATTTACACACACAATCGTTTGTGAAATTTCTCAAATCTTAGGTGTTTTTATGCAAAATATCTTTTAATATGCTTTGGACTATACAAATAGTATTAACATCTTTTATTAAGTTCATAAAAACATTACACAAGTTTTCAAAACTTGATTTGAGCTAAATGTCAAAATCAACATGTTTATAAACACATGTATTTTAGTGTTTTTGAATATTTCTGAGATTTCACAAAGGGTAAGAGCAAATTAAAAAATTTATTTTCCAACATGTTCATATTCATATTTATAAACTTTTCCCAAAGTTTTATATTTTTTAGAATTTATTTGCTATTTTTAAAAGAGGTTTGAATTTCGTTTTTACAATTCAATTCAAGCTGAAAACCAATTATCAGTCAACTGATGAAACCACCTGGAATCATCAATAGTTTCTGTTTCCTATTCGGTCGACTGACCACTCGACTGATGAGATTCATCATTCGACTGATGAGATTCATCAGTCGATTGATAAGCTGTTAGCTGCCTGTAACGGTCTGCTCGTCAGTCGACTGATTTAGCTTATCAATCGACCGACGCCTGTAACGGCTAGTTTTTCCAGCCTTTTGTATTTTTATCTTTTTGCTGGGTTTTTTTGATTTTTGGGTTTTGGTTTTCATCCTACATACACCCCTTATTGTTTTACTTCTGATATCCATCCAAGTGGATTTTAAGAAGAGTTTTAAAAGGTTTAGAAGTTTGTTTAAGTTTCTTCTCAAGTTTGGTATTTGTTTACAAAGAGGAAGCTTACATTATCAATTGAGGAATTCATCCCCAATCAATTTCATCCTCTCATTGTGTTTATAGAGAAGTTTTTCTAACTCATTTATCTAGCATTTTATTACTGATTTTCATATTCATATTATTGCTAGTTTGCTATTTGAGTTAGATTTTATTGAACTCATTTTATCACACACATCCCTATTTGAGCTTCTAGGATTACATACACTATATTGTGGGTTGTGGTGAGTGATATTGTGAGAGTGAACTTCATTGTGTTCTCATTCATTTTTAGAGAACAATTTATTGTATTTGAGCTTCATTTGTGAGTATCACCTTGTAATACACATTTACATCGAGAGGAGTGTGTGGTGAGGACGTAGTCGATACCAAGAGGAGTGACGTCGGTAGTAAAGCCTAGTGAGAGGTAGTAAAGCCAAACACTTGAAGGAGGCGATACGTGAGGACTAATACTTGAGGTTGTAGTTTGTATTTGTACATTGTGAGTGACTTATAGAATTTTCGATGAACTAGAAAAACCGAGTATGTAGAGAAGTTCTGGCTTCCAAACTAGGTGTGTCGATATAGTGAAGATCTCCTCGAGGTGAGGAGCGGAGACATAGGTCAAGAGTTGACCGAACTCCGTGATCATATATTGTGTTTGAGTTTGCTTTGTGTATATTTATTTTGTGCTTGTAATTTACATTCTTGCTCATAACTCATTCATATATCTTTTGTAAGAATTAATTAATCAAGAAAGTTTTTAATTGGCATAAAATCAAAATTAGATTAGCATTGACCCTATTCATCCTCCCCTCTAGGGTCTAACAAATTGGTGTGTTAAAACATTTAATTTTTTTTGTCCTCTTAAAATTTAATAAATTCTAATTATGTCATTATCTCTAATTAATCTTTCATTAAATAATTTAACCTCTTATTAATTATGCACCTCATCACCTTCCTAAATAATTATAATTATCAATAACATTATAAATATTAATAGTTTAAAAAATAAAATAATTTATAAATAAATATACACAATTAGTGGTAGTAAGCAATTAAATTATTATAATAATTATTTACAAATTATAATAAAATAATTAAAACAATAGTATAAATATAATAATATATTTCTAAATACTATTAAGAATTATACTGTAATTCAATAAGTAATAAAATAAATAGAATAAATTTTGAATCGCATAAATAATGTAATTATTTTAATAATATCACATAAATTATGGATTATACTATTTATTTAGTATTATATTGTTAAATAAATTAAATAAATAATTTGATATTATTTTTAAAGTATTTTCGTGAAGATTATTACATGATACTGAATAATCTATACTTAGTAATGATTGAAAACTAATCTTTTTACAAAAAAATATTTAATATCAATAATAATACTATTAAATATTAATGATAGTATAATAAAAAATTATAAAATATTTATGTATATAAATTATTTAAGAGCATAATTAAAAATTAAATTAGATAAATATTTTATAGTATATAGACAACATAATTATTTAAATAGTATTATTTGAAATAAAAATTATAATATTAAATAAGATAAATTACAATAAACCGCTATGAACTTTCAACATTTTATGATAAGTAGACTCTATGAACTTTCAAAATCACACTAAAGACCTAATAACTTTTGTAGAAAGCCCCTAAAATTTTAAGATAAATTACACCAAACCCCCAATAACTTTCAAAATGCCTTTTTATGTCATTTTCTGATTCTAATATATAAGCATAATTTGCAAAATACAAAAATTTGTTGGGATCTTCATTGAAACACAAAAATCAGTAAGGGTTTTATTGTAATTTTGAAAGTTTATATGGGTTGCAAGTTCATAAGTGTTTAGTGTAATTTATCATATTAAATAATTATGATGAAAAGTAACTATTGCAATATGTTACAGATATCAAGTATAACTATTTAGGGAACATCAGGAAAAAGCTAATAAGATTAATGTAGCTTAGTTAATTTAAAGTTAAGTTTATATTTTTAACTTGGGAACTTATAGTATTGACAGCTTTATTTCAGAACAAATTTAGATTTGGGGATTTATTTAAAAAAGAGTTAACACTAGGTAAGGTAATCAATATAAGAAAAATATTTAATTACAATAACTATATAATAATAATTAATTTATACATATCCTTTCAAGCAATTTTATTAGATAATTATATTTATTAACATATAGCTTTACTATTTAATAAAAAATTCAAAACTTAAAACATGTACGTTCACATACAATGCATATGCATTATATTAGTAATACATAAAATTAGATTTATGTACAAAAGTAGATGTCAAGTCATATGACAAATGCCTTAGATTTCACTTTAAGAAAATGCATGATCAATAGCTTAAAATGCACTTGGATATCGATACGACACTTGGAACAAATCTTGAGCTTTCTAGGGATTGAATAGGGTTACATTAGGAGTTCTACCATCACTAATGTTAATTTGGCTATAGACGGCTCACTTTACCAGTCAAGCTTTTAGAGATATGCTAGTAAGGAGGCCTGCCAACACTAAAAAAGCGGAGTCATGAATGATTCAACTCTGTTTTATTCTAAATTGCTTACAAATAAACCAAGGGGAGATCTACATTTAAACTGATTTAAGATGATGAATATAGAGAATTTTGAGAGTAATTAACAGTAATATTTATTGCATTAAAGTGTTTAAATACAAGAGCAAGGGTAGGAGTTCTAGAATGCTAAGCGATGTGGGACTAAAGTAAAGCAAAACAAGATAGCCTAACTACTATATTTAACACCCGTTCTCAACTATATCAAAGTTCTAAACGCACTTGTCGAGAAGGAGTGCATGGTGTTGTCCAGTGAGGGCTTGGACAGAGAAAGTTTGGTTGGGAATGTTGTCGGAGGAAGCTTGGTTGAGGTTCTTGGCTAGAGGTGCTAGTCAAATGAAAGCTTGGTCGGAGGTGCTAGCTAGGGTAAAGCATGATCAGGGTGCTAACCAGGGGAAAGCATGTCCTAGGGCGCTAGCAGGAAGAGGGAGAGCATGACCGAGGGTGATGGTTGTGGAAGCTTGGGTAGGGATGGTGGCTAGGGGAAACTTGGCTGAAGGGAATGTGACTGGAGGAGAGGGTGACAGTGTTAGGGATTTTATGGAGATTAATTTATGGAATTAAACACTAAACGAATAATGACACCAATGAAAATACCACAAGAAAGCAAACAACATGATTTAACATGGTTCAACAAATCGTGCCTATGTCCATGGGGCAATCCAGAGAAAAATATTTCACTATGAATCAAGAGTACAACCCCTCCAAGTTAGACCTAAACTTGAGGATTAAATCACGAGAGAAAGATAAAATGTTACCTCTAGGGCATCAAAATCCTAAAACCCGTCTTAATAAAAATCTCCAATACCCATGGAGAAACCAGCACTATACCCTCGATGATGTCATCGTTCTGAAGACAATGACTTTTGAATCACAAGAATTGGACAACCGAGCTATCTAGAATCTCACTGACTCACACACACTCTCTCTCTCTCTCTCTCTCTCTCTCTCTCTCTCTCTCTCTCTCTCTCTCTCTCTCTCTCTC
>BQKN01000776.1:253218-288529 GCA_022839385.1 Asparagus kiusianus | reverse complement strand
TCTCTCTCTCTCTCTCTCTCTCTCTCTCTCTCTCTCTCTCTTGTCATTTATTGGAGAAGTTTTCTAAACTCTATCTAGCTTTATATTTTGTATTGTTTGATTATCATTCTATTAAGCTAGTATTTATATTTGAGTTTAGTTTGATTTGATTTGATTTCACTCATTGTTTACACACACCCACTTGAGCTTATAGTATTTACATATATAGTATAATTAGGGTTATGAGAGTTTGTAACATTGAGTTGTGCTTTTATTGAGTTCTCGTCTTGTATTAGAGAACAAATCATTTATTATTATTTGAGAGTGTTGTAGAGTTTTTGGTTAGATAGAAAACTAAGTGTGAGGGAGTGTAGACGTTGATCGGTGAACGTTGAAAACCGACATTGTGAGTGCGATCTCGTGGAGATCAATTGTGTAGTTGTGAAGTTTTCGGTTAGCTAGAAAATCGAGTGTGAGGTATAAACGTTGTTCGGGTAAGCGTAAAAAACCCGATTATGATAGTGGATTTCTCCCCGGGAGTGGGGAGCGGAGACGTAGGACGGAAGGTCCGAACTTCGTAATCATTTGCTTTTGTTTGAGTTTGCTTTGCCATTTCATTTGTGCTTAGTATTTATTCTTTCTTGTCACCATAGTCTATTGCCCTATCACATTGGTAGATTGTTTATTTCACCCTTGTGTTAGTTTATATATCTTTGCATATATTTCACTATATATCTCATTGCTAGGATATTGCTCTTTGTTCATATTGCTTATTCTTGTTTGTAACATATTGTATATCTCACTTGCAAGAATAATTTGTTAATTAGTTTTAATTGGCATAAAATTGGATTAGATTCGCATAAGACCCTAAACACCCCCCCTCTAGGGTCTAATAGTGGTGATATTGGTTGGTGGGTTGGTTGTGGTGTTGTGTTGTGGTGGTCGTTATATGATTGGTTTGTGGGGGGTTTGGTCGTGATGGGGGAGGGGAAGGAATGGGGATTGGGTGGTGATGGTAGTGATGGAGGGGGAGGGGGTGTGTGGAGTATGGTTGGTTGGTGGGTGGGTGGGTGAGGGCTTTGGTCGTGGTTGAGGAGGGGGAGGGGGGATTTGGTTGTTGTGGTGGTTGAGGGCTTTATGATGAGACATTGGATCGCCACGTCAACGCTCAGTGGAATAGTCGCTTCGAGCAACGTGAACCATCGACCGAAGATGAAATCCTCCAAGTGAACATGGGCGATGAGACTAATCCTAAGCCCATATTCATCAGTGTTAGTCTACCTCCCCAAGAGAAGGAAGATCTCATTGCCCTCATACGGGAATACATTGATGTCTTCGCATGGAATTACGAGGACATGCCCGGCCTCGATCCACGGGTCGCCATGCATCGCCTCAACATCGGCTCAGATGCTAATCGTCTCTGAAGACCACTTCATTCTGAGTGAAGTGTGTTTCTCATTGCCCTCATTGCCACTCTCGAGCTCCTCAATCGGTGGCTCATCGGGGTCCTGGTACAGCAGAGAGTCTGTGAAGTAGTTCTCGACACCCTTAAAGGGTTGCTTGTCGGCCACCACTGTTTTTACCTGCTCATAATCATCCACATACTTTAAACACTGGTACAGCATTGACGGGACTATCCGGTTACTGTGGATCCACAGACGTCCCAAGTGCACGTTGTAGGATGGCTCGACGTCGATGACGTAGCAGGTCACCTCTGTCTTCATGTCGCCTATTCGGCACTTCAGATGGATCTTGCCGAGCGGCCGAGTCCCAGTGGCATTGAAGCTAAAGATAGTCGTGGTAGTCATGGACAGACGTTTCGGGGGTATCCCTAGGTGCTTGATCAACTTCAGGGGTACAATGCTTAGTGCGGACCCTGGGTCGACTTGAATTCGATCCACTTTTGATGAACCGACGTACCCCGTGAAGTATAGTGATCGATCATGAGATGTGCTCTTGATGAGCATGTCTTCAGGAGTGAATGTGATGCGAGGGACCTACCTCTCGGTGGCTTGGCAGCACATCGCACATTCCCGCTCCGTGTCTTCTTCCCTCAAGAAGTTGGTGGAGAAGAATTCTGAGTCAGCCAATGCCTCTTGTAGGGATTCCTGGGTAGGTCTGGATAACCGCAGGAGGTCATACATGGTAATTCGTACGGGATGTTCTTTAGCTGTGTGAGTACGTTGAATCAGAAAGGTTGGTTGCTTGAGCTCGGCATGTCTGGCTCTGGAGGGGTTGCTGTAGCTGGCCTCGTGGGAGGTCCTGCCGCATTCTCCACCCTCGTAGGGTATTCTTTGGCGAATTCCTTCCCTGCTCTAGTAGCAAGGATGGTAGTTTCCTCATCGGAGTCAGTGAGGGTAGATACTGCAGTCTGGTCTCTATCTGGTATAGCGGAGATGACATTGCAAGGTTTGCCTTTGGCCTTCCTTGGCCACTGTTCGTCGCTGAGGAGGTCCGGATGGACCCATATTACCTGACCCGATGGTAAAATCTGGGGTACTAAACCTTTCCCTCGTTGGTTGTGAGGGTCGTCGTTGGTGATTTTCAGGACAGCTTTAGGGATAGGAATTACCCCCGCCGGAGCCTGAACTTCCGGGAGATCTGTCCCAAAGCTCAGGGTGATCATATTTATGATCACCTGCTTTTGTACCTTCTCCTTCTTTAGGACTCCAGCATCGTAGAGGGCCTGGAGCTTGTCCTTAAGGATGTAACACTTAGAGGTGTGGTGACCAAGGAACCGGGGATACGCACAGTAACTCGGGTCGCTGGTCTTGTTCGTCTCCTCAGGCTTTGTGACCTCTGGTAGTTTGATTTAATTGCTCTTTAAGAGCATGTCGAATGTTGCCACCACTTGGTCCTCTCTGAAGTCATATTGCTTTTGAGGACGTTGCTCGAACTGCCTGGGCTTCGGCCTTTGAGCCGTTTTGGGTGCCGGGGCAGAATCGACGGCCATGATCTCTTTTCCTCTTGTTCGAGGGGGATTCTTAGACATGGTCAGCTCTACGGCTCCCTTCTTGGGATGTGGCTCTTCGGCTTCTAACCTTTTGATCATGTTTTCCACATGCTCGCCTTGACGAATAAGTTCTTTCCAGGTCTGGGTTTCCACCGCGCCGACCTTGGACAGAATGTGGATAGAAAGATTATTTCGACACACTTCGATCAATGTGGATTCGAAAACTTGATCTCGACAGTGGACCGATCGGTTCCTGAATCTCTTTACGAAGTCGTTGACCGACTTTGACTTTCGCTGCTTTTCGGCAAGGAGGGTGGCCATCGACACCTCCGTGTCGTCATCAAAGAAGCGGGCCAAGAAGAGCCTTTCCGCATCGTCCCGTGACTTGATAGACCCGGGTTCTAACTTGCGGAACTATTCAAATGCTACCCCTTTGAGGGTGCCTATGAATAACCGGGTGAGAATAACATCGTTCCCCGTTAGAAATCCGGTCTGTGCCATAAAATAGTAGATGTGTTGTGAGGGCGAGCCCTTGCCATCAAATTGCACCAAACTAATCGGCTTGAACTTCGCTGGGTATGAGACTGTATCCCACTCGACAGGATAAGGTCGGACTACCCCAGCTTGTTCATGTTTTGTTGGAGTTTCAAATCGTTGAGTTGGCTTTGGAACTCATCAAACCTCTTGTCGCGGGTGCTACCGCCAGTATGTGACGTCCCTAGCGATATCTTGGAAGAGTAATCGGATTGTAGACGAATTATCCTCCGCTTCAGTCGCTGGACGATGGGGAGGTACCCACTCCTTACTCCCCACCTGCCGTGGTAAGGTGTGCAGGGTTCTCTTCCTCTTCTTCTTCTTGTTCAGAAGCTGTTCCAACGTTTCCCTTAAGGAGTCGATGGTTGCATGTTGTTCTTCGAACTTTTTGGCCACTGTCTGTTCATGGGTGGGTTCAGCCATGTGTACCCTTGCCAGTGCGTCCTGACTTGAGTGCGATGTTTGGGACGTGGCTGCCGCTGAGCAAACCTTGTCTTCGCCGCTAGAGGGAGGTGCTAAGGTTGAGTAATCAAACACGATGCTCACCCCCGTACGACTACGGGTACGCTGGTATATACCGCCTTGTCCACGTTGAACAAGCTAAGGATTAGGCCCCAGGACGGAGTCCGAATCTGGGGAATCAGAAAATACCGTCTTACCCCTATCCATCATGTTGATTGTAGCGGACGAGAGCTCTAGATCATCAGCGGTGAGCCTCTTCCTGCGACGTTGCCTCCAACGAGAAGGTCTCGGTTAGGAAGGCCATTGAGAAAGCCTCTCGAACACCGAAGGTTTCGCTGTTCCTACACATTGGCAGTCGGCGAGTACTGTGTGGATAAGCCTTTCACAGTGGCACTGAGGATTCGCCTCATGTATGGTGCGTTTGCGAGTTAGGTAACCCCGGAGGTCTTCTGCGAGCGGTTGGCGACAACCCCCAACATCAGAAAGATCGCCCGAATGATCGCACGAGCGAGTTTTGGATGTACTCCCTGGTGTACACTGTTTGCGTTGAAAGTTGCTGTTTTCATTGCTATCGAATCTATTACAACTTTGGTCGTTACAATAAACTCTAATAAAATAAGAAAAAAGTTGATCTTTTTATAAGATCTCCTTACATAATAAAAATAAAAAAGTTTACAACTTTATCAAATAAACGCAGAGATCGTTTATCGGTCTTCTGCTTGCACAGGATCTTTGCCTGTGCTGAGGATTTTGATATCCGTGGACCGACTTAGATCTGGATCCGGTTGATAAAAATTTGGCAGAGCTCCTACATCACCAAGGAGGTATTTGCTTGAAGCGCTGAAATCGACTAATCGAAATCAGTAGCTCTTCTCGAGATTAAGACCAAGCCTAATCTCAAGGAACAGATGGGAACGGGCTTCAGATCTCTCGAACTCTCCTTCTTTATGCCGAAGAACTCGCCAAGGTCTGTCGACCCTCGCTGAAATTCGTGCTTCTTTGACTCCTCAATCCGGCAGTACCTCCTCGTCTTGATCATAAATCCCCCCCAGCTGAAAGGAGGCCCTAGGCTTGTATTTATAGGGCTCCGGGTGTGGGTATGTGGATGAGAATGAGTGATTTGGCCTTATCTTTAGTCAATAACGGTCTAACCATATTTGTAGATGATGTCTAGGAAGTTAAGAACCTCTGGAACAGATAAATCCTAAGAAAACCACTCAAAACCGTCCAAAAACACGTCAGGGGGTCAAAACAACGCGAAACACCCCGCCGACTCGCGGGGGGCGCGGGTCGGCTTGGTCAGACCCGCGCCGCCACGGGTCAGACTTGGCCAACCCACGTGGGCGTGGGTCGATGCGGTCCGACCCGCGCGGACGCGGGTAGTTTTGCCCCTTTCGCTGATTTTCGTGTTTTCCGACTTTTTGCGTGTTTGACCGTCTTGTTGACTTGCACGCTTCCTTACGGGATTGACTGTCGAATGCGTGTTGGTTGATATGCGTGCGTGTTGATTGATGCACGCGTGTTGACCGACGCGCACGAACTGATTGACGTGCGAACTGATTGATGCGCGCGTGTTGATTGACGCTCGCGAACTGATTGCCGCGCACGTGTTGATTGATGCGCACGTGCTACTTGGTTCGTCGTTTCGCTTCATGTGATTGTCAATGACAGATAATCCTCTTAGACTCGGATAACAATATTCAACGTCTTCTCTCCATCTCGAGCTGTGTGCGGACACCCATAGGTATTTTTAGACGCCTACAGATACCCCCTCTAAAGTATTTCAGACTCATTCTTTTATAGAGGAGTCTGGAATGCTTTGGATAAGATAGGCCATCTCCGCAATTTCATAGAGTGACCTTGAACTACCTCAATTCTTAACTTCTTCGGCCTTCAATCTATTCATTGTTTCGTCGAATAGATGAAGTTCTTCTGGCATTGCGTTTATCGTCTGACCGTTGTTAAAATCTTGAACTGAGATTGGCGTGTATGTTTCTGAACTTAGCTCGTGCCGTTTAGTTGACTTTGAACTGATCATCTCCGTCGGGAATTCATATCTGATTGTAACTAAAATCCTTGGTGTCATCTTTTGCCTTATTTTGGCGAGATTACTGATGTGTTGACCGGCATCGATATTTACCGTAACACGTTGTATGGTGTTAACTTTTGTCGTAACGCGTTGATCGGCGTTAACATAGTTTATACTCGTACATTCGCTGGAGTATACACAGTTTAAGCTCTTAAGGCATTGGAGCATGGCGGTCTCAAATTTGGGGATGCAGGACCAACTATTAAAGTTGTTTCGTCTGCAGATATGGATCTTATCCCGAAGTTGTTGGATGCTCGAATGACGAGATCAACTAATGAAGCTGATGCGTCGATGGCTTGCATTTATAGAATTTTTGGCAAATTCTTAGCCATCAACGGGTTTGGTGAGCCTTTACCGACTACCGTTTGAGTCGGGCTAGCATGCGGATTGTTTAAGTCCGTTCCGCATGTGATGTTGTGTTAAAAGAATTAACTCACTTAAACTTGGTGCTATGACTTCGAATACATAGACTTTGTCTTTCTCCTGTGAAAAGACTAAACAGCAACGTGTATCAGACGTAGACTTAGGATTTTTAGCAAATCATCAGCCTTCAACGGATTTGACGTGCTCTTACCGATTACCATTTGAATCGGGCTTACATGCGGATTGTTTTAAGTCCGTTCCGCATGTGACGTTGTGCTAAAGGAATGAACTCCCTTAGACTTGATGCTACGACTTCGAATACGTAGACTTCACTATTGTTACGGGAATAAGCTACCCGGCAACGTGTGTTAGACGCTGACGTATCCCTACTTAGGCTTCAGGATAAAAGTCCCCAGACTGGAATTTGGTGTCTTCTTCAATCGGTGAAAGACTAAACCGGCAATGCGGGTTAGGCGTTGATTTATCCCTACTTAGGATTCGGGATAAAATTCCTCGCGCGTGTAAGACATAGATTACGGTGTTATGAATAACAACCTGCCACAATGTTGAATATGTGGACTTTTGTTCTTTCTACGGTTAAGAAGAAACTTATAACGCGTGTTAGGCGCTGACTTATCCCTACTTAAGATTCAGAATAAAATTCCTCATACGTGTGAGGTACGGATTACGGTGTTATTAATAACAGCCTGCCACAATATTGAATATGTGAGCTTTTGTTCTTTCTACGGTTAAGAACTAACCGGCAACGCGTGTTAGGCGTTGAATTATCCCTACTCAGGATTCGGGATAAAATTCCCCACGCGTGTAAGGCACGGATTACGGTGTTATTAATAACAACCTGTCATAATATTGAATATGTAGGCTTTTGTTCTTTTTTTACGGTTAAGAACTAACCGGCAACGCGTGTTAGGCATTGACTTATCCCTACTCAGGATTCGGGATAAAATTCCCCACGCGTGTGAGGGACGGATTTTGGTGTTATTAATAACAACCCACCACAATGTCGAATATGTGGGCTTTTGTTCTTTTTACGGCAAAAGAATAACCGGCAACGTGTGTTAGGCGCTGACTTATCCCTACTTAGGATTCAGGATAAAATTCCCCACACGTGTAAGGTACGGATTACGTGTTATTAATAACAACCTGTCATAATATTAAATATGTGGGCTTTTGTTCTTTTTTTACGGTTAAGAACTAACCGGCAACACGTGTTAGGCGTTGACTTATCCCTACTCAGGATTCGGGATAAAATTCTCCACACGTGTGAGGCACGGATTTTAGTGTTATTAATAACAACCCGCCACAATATCGAATATATGGACTTTTGTCCTTTTTACAGCAAAAGAGTAACCGGCAATGCGTGTTAGGTGCTGACTTATCCCTACTTAGGATTCAGGATAAAATTCCCCATGCGTGTAAGGTACGGATTACGGTGTTATTAATAACAACCTGCCATAATATTGAATATGTGGGCTTTTGTTCTTTTTTTACGGTTAAGAACTATCCGGCAACGCGTGTTAGGCGTTGACTTATCCCTACTCAGGATTCAGAATAAAATTTTCCACGCGTGTGAGGTATGAATTTTGGTGTTATTAATAACAACCCGCCATAATATCGAATATGTGGGCTTTTGTCCTTTTTATGGTAAAAGACTAACCGGCAATGCGTGTTAGGCGTTGACTTATCCCTACTTAGGATTCAGGGTAAAATTCCTCGCACGTGTAAGGCATAGATTTTAGGAATTGAAAAAGTGGTGTCTTCTCTTAGGGTAAAGACGAACCCGATACGGGAGAGGAAGAATTTTATATTCTATCTCCCAAAGCTGAAGAGGAAGAATTTTATATTCTATCTCCATTCACAAAAGGAAACTCAAAGTGGGATCTCCACTTCAAGAATTTGGTAAGGTGAAACTAAGAGTGAGATCTCCACTCCAAGAATAAAAAAGATTCGAATAATCCTAACTGTCGGAAGGTTTGATTATCGAACTGAAAGATGGGTTTCTCGTTTATCGAAAGTGAATTATGATTCTGGCCCTAACTGTAGGAAAGTTTGATCAAGCGGGAGTTTGAGGTGATCCTAACTGTAGAAAGGTTTGATCACTCGATTTGAAAGTGGACTTCTCGTTCATTAGAGGAATCGAAAGGGGATTTTAGCTGTGGCCCTAACTGTAGGAAGGTTTGACCGGGTAGACAATGGGAGTGGGAGTACAAATCATAGTGGGAGTGTTGACTTATACAAATCACTCAAATGGGTTTCTTGGTATTAAGTGTCAAATACTTAACACGGAGGGGTTTGACAATCGTCAATGATCAAGACATTAGAATTCTGAGTACCATGTCCGGACTCTAACATTAAGGATGTTGAGTGCAAAGATACAGCAAAAGTTTGCCGGTGTTGTCATCATTAGCGGGATCACCCCCGGTGTTATTGTCTTCAGTGGGACTACCCTTAGTGTTCTGATCAATGGGAGGGTTCTCAGCATTGAGGCGCTCATCCACATCTGAATCGCTACCTGCTTGGTTAGCAGTGTTACGACGGCTGGATTCGCTAATTTGATTGGAAAGAGCCCGAATCTGTCGGTCGTGCTCTTCCTTCATCCACTGTATAGCCATTTCCATTTTAATCTTGAATACCTCTTTCTGCTTGATTAGAGCATCCTCGAGAATTTTGGTGATTTGCTCGGTGTTGATCATGAAGGCCGCGTGGGATTATCCTGGGCTGGACACCGTTTTGTCAGAAGCGACTGCAGAGTTAGCATCTGATACTTCATCATCTGAGGATAATCCCCTCTGCATTCTCTAATAATCCTTTTGTCTAATAGTTCCTGATCGTATCCGGGTTAGACGATGCGATACAAGCGGGTCAGAGCTAGAAGGTCGAATCGATTTTCCCTTATCAACCATATTGATGGTAACTTCTGGGGGTTCGTCACCTTGAACGACCGATCGTTTCTTACGGAGACGTCTTGGCTTGGACTTAGTCGCTCCATTAGAGATCCTCTCAAATACCAAGACCCTCTACGGAGCGGTCTTGGGGCAGCTACACGCTGATAATACTACCCTGATTAACTTGGCGCACGTGCAGAGAGACTCCGTGTTCCGGATATTTCTCTTCCGAGACTTGTTCGTACCCTCAACCCGATAGTACAACTCATCGGTCAGATGACCGGAGCAACCTATCATGTGTTGGCATAACTCCCCAGGTATAACGTTGTCATCGTCAGATGAATACGTTTCTTTCAGGGGATTTGCCACTTTATTAGCGTTCTCAAGAGTCACGTGTTTAGAACTACGCTTTTGGGAGCGCAGGATCTCAACAGGCTCCTGGTTTTGAATACACACCCCCAGGGGGGTGGAAACTGGGGTTTTTTCTTTATGAGAAGGCTTGAAATCGTTGCGAGGGCGTGTGCGACCCCCAGCTTGACGAGTCGATCGGGGTTTAGTCACCGGACCCAAGCGTTCTTTGATTAGGACTTTGCCTCGATCCTTGTGCAAAGGACCCAGGTGATCCGTCATCCTCATCTTGAAATGGGACAAGTCTACGCTATCGCGGGGCTCCACCGGAGATGTGAAACTCGAAGGGATCGACGAAATAGGCATAGAACATCTTCTGTCTTTACCCTGACACGGGTCAGACTTGAGTGACCCGCAGGTTGGAGGGTCAGATCTAGGTGACCCGCAAAGTGGAGGGTCAGATCCAAGTGACCCACGATTTGGAGGGTCAGCTCCAAGTGACCCGCAATTTAGAGGGTCGGATCCAAGTGACCCGCGATTTGGAGGGTCGGATGCAAGTGACCCGCGATTTGAAGGGTCGGATCCAAGTGACCCGTGATTTGGAGGGTCGGATCCAAGTGACCCATGATTTGGAGGGTCGGATGCAAGTGACCCGTGAAGTAGAGGGTCGGATCTAAGTGACCCGCTTTTCTCGATCTTTTCGGCCGTCGTCTTGGACTTTGGCCTCCAAACTTTGTACAGTTTTTATGGCTTCTTTTCCACTTCTTCCCTCTGCAACCTTTTGGCCTCTTGCGCAAGAATTCGCGCATGTGCAAGCAGTGCGCGGCACTTTTTGATCCGCTCTTCAAGGGTTGAACGGGTCCTTTTGACTTGTACCCATTCACTTGTTGGTGATTTGGAGGAGAGAGCATTTGTCCGCTATTGGGACGCTTGGCGTTGCCTAATTTTCAGATCCGTCTCGTAACAGATCCCGTCAAAAGACTCCAAAGCCCTAGCGAGTTGGTGCGCACAGCGTTGGCGCTGCCTTTGGCGAGCTCTCTTCGATAAAGTTGGCGCGCCTTCTGAACTCAACTTCTTGATTGAGGAGGAGTTCAGATTTGCAGATTCGGACTCGTTGGAAGCCAGAAGGGCGTTGCAAGGTTCAGCTACCGCAGCAACGGGGGCGTTGATCTTCTATGCTTGCAAGAAGCGGAGGATCTGGAGGAGGAGGACGAGAGGTATTCTTCGTACTTCTGTTGGTCGAATTCATATTTGACCACTTCTTCAACTGGGATGCATATCCGAGGTTGCGACACGATAGCTCCGACAGTGAAGCTGTTGGCTCGCACTATGGTCGCCAGTTTGTTTGCGTCGAAAGTTGCTGTTTTTATTACTATCGTATCTATTACAACTTTAGTCATTACAATAAACTCAAATAAAATAAAAAAATTGATCTATTTATAAGATCTCCTTACACAATGAAAATAAAAAAAAGTTTACAAATTTATCAAACAAACGCAGAGATCGTTTATCGATCTTCTGCTTGCGTGGGATCTTTGCCTGTGCTGAGGATTTTGATATCCGTAGACCGTCTTAGATCTAGATCCGGTTGATGAAAATTTGGTAGAGCTCCTACCTCACCAAGGAGGTATTTGCTTGAAGCGCTGAAATCGACCAAGCGAAATCAATAGCTCTTCTCGAGATTAAGACCAAGCCTAATCTCGAGGAACAGATGGGAACGGGCTTCAGATCTCTCAAACTCTCCTTCTTTATGCCGAAAACTCGCCAAGATCTATCAACCCTCGCTGAAATTCGTGCTCCTTTGACTCCTCAATCCGGCAGCACCTCCTCGTCTTGATCATAAATCCCCCTGCTGAAAGGAGGCCCTAGGCTTGTATTTATAGGGCTCCGGGTGTGGGTATGTGGATGAGAATGAGTGATTTGGCCTTATCTTTAGTCAATAACGGCCTAACCACTTTTGTAGATGATATCTAGGCAGTTAAGAACCCCTGGAATGGATAAATCCTGAGAAAACCGCTCAAAACCGTCGAAAAACACGTCAGGGGGTCAAAACAGCGTGAAACACCCCGCCGACTCGCGGGGGGGCGCGGGTCGGCGCGGTCCGACCCACGTGGTCGCAGGTCGAACTTGGCCGACCCACGCGTGCGCGGGTCGGCTCGGTCCGACCCGTGCGGGCGCGGGTCGGACTTGGCCGACCCGCACGGCCGCGGGTCAACTTGGTCCGACCCGCTCCGCCGCGGATCGGACTTGGCCGACCTACGTGGGCGCGGGTCGGCACGGTCCGACTCGCGCGGATGCGGGTAGTTTTGCCCCTTTCGCTGATTTTCGTTTTTTCTGACTTTTTGCGTGTTTGACCATCTTGTTGACTTGCACGCTTCGTTGCGGGATTGACTATCAAACGCGCGTTGGTTGATATGCGCGCGTGTTGATTGATGCACGCGTGTTGACCAACACGCACGAACTGATTGACGCGCGAACTGATTGACATGCACGTGTTGATTGATGCGCACGTGTTGATTGATGCTCGCAAACTGATTGATGCGCACGTGTTGATTGATACGCGCGTGCCACTTGGTTCGTCGTTTCGCTTCATGCGCTTGTCGACAATAGATAATCCTCTTAGACTCGGATAACAACGTTCATCGTCTTCTCTCCATCTCGAGCTGTGTGCGGACACCCATAAGCATTTTTAGATGCCTACATACACCGGGTGGAATGGTTAGGTTTTGGAGTCAAGCGAGGGTTCTCTTTGATAGGCGAGTCTTCGTGTTGGGGCGAATTCAAGCATGCAGACGAAACTTAACCCCTTGCTCACGCAGGCGAGTTGGAGAGATATCGCCTACTGCTTTGCCTTTGTGGTCAAGGCTCTTCCACTCGCTACGCTTACCCGTCGAGTGGCCGTGGTAAGGTTCGTCCGCCTTCGAGTGTTCGCCTATTCGGGTAGGCTTGTTCGTTCTAGGTGGTCTATTCGCATTAGGGATGTGACCTGAGAAGCGAAATCCACCTGAGTGGGCGGTCTCGCCCATTTTGATTGGCGCTCCTGATTGGTCCAGTTAGTCAGAAATACCTAGTTCGTCGGAACGGGGGTTATTATGCTCAGAGTGAAGTACGCTCGCACGCGAGGGATTGCCTGATTTAGAGAGCTTTCCAATGTTGGGAGGGTTGCCCCTTCGTTTTACGCTCTTCAAACTTGGGTAATAACTCAACCGTCGTGTGAGGCGAAGGCTCAGACCTCCTGTCGACCGAGGGCCTATCGTTGCTGCTGGCGAGCCCTTCTGGAGAGAGGAGCTTCCATGCAGATTGCGATGGCATGGTCTGCGCCAAAATGAACCATTGTTCCCTCCTTGGCAGGTGTCTACGAGGGTTGTTGTTTAGCGACCCATCCGGCAGTCCTTCGCCCTGTGCTCTCGACCTCTGGTTTGGCCTCGATCGGTTCGGGGGGAGTGGGCTCCCCCGACGTGACTCGGATAGAGTCTTTAGGCGTAGAGGCTTTGACCGTTTGAGGTCGACCTCTACGCACGACTCTGTGGCATTTGCGGGACGCATCGCCACTAGAGGAGGAAGAAGATAAGTACTCCTCGTACTTGGCTTGGTCGAACTTGATTTCTAGGGACTCCATAGTCGTCCCAACAGCAACCTCGTCGAACTGAGCTACCACCATTTCAGTTGAAGAAATAGTTCCTCCCACTGTGGTCGCCATCTTCTGTAGGTGTGAATTTTGATCTCCCGAAATAGGGATTTTGTTTGTATTGATAAGAATAGCTTATTACAAACTAATGGATCGAAATTACAACAGAAGCGGAGGGAAGACCCTCCTTGTTCAACGTAGGGACTTTGGTTGCTATAGGACGCCTCGCTCGATTCTCGCACCGAGTCTGCTTTCCTTGGACGATCCGACCGAGGTTGCTGGTGAGCTTCAGTACGTAGTAGAGGCTCATGCTGGTCGAGTTCAAATTTCTCGAGTTCCAAACGGCGATCGGAGCTGAGAACCGAGAGTCAATGGTTCGATTAACTGATTGATTTAGTTAAAGGGATTCTGGACGAATCGCTCTTTAATTGTTCTTTTGAACTTTTCAATCTCGAACCCCTTTCCTGTTGCAGGAAAGGTTCTTAAATAGGGGGAGAAACGACATGGCTGCTCCCTGAATCATGGGATGTGACCATGTACTGTTGGGAAATTCCATGCCTTTGGCATGTACCATGAACGACTGCTTGAAGGGAGGGATGTCATGCCTGTGGTTCTTAAATAGTTTCTCCCACTGTGGTCACATTGCCTCAACATCGGCAATCAGGGTACAATCAAATCAAAATGCACCCCGAAGACGAAAAACGCATTTCTTTCAGAACTCCTATGGGGGTATACTGCTACACGGTCATGCCATTCGGACTCAAAAACACAAGTGCAACCTACCAACGTGCCGTGAGCATGATCTTTCGAGATCACTTGAGAAAGATGGCCGAGTGCTATGTGGACGACTTGGTCATGAAAATTCGCAGTAAAGATGACCATCTCCAAGACTTGAGGGTGATGTTTGAACTCATGAGGACTCACCAACTCAAGATGAATCCTGCGAAGTCATTCTTAGGGATGTCCAGCGGTAAATTCCTCGGGTTCGTGGTAACGACAAGGTACGAGCTATCCAAGAGCTTTAGCCATCCCGGAATCTTAAGGAATTAAGAGGTCTTCAGGGACGATTTGCTTACAACCGGAGGTTCATTTCAAATCTTTTGGGAAAATGTCAACCCTTCTCCAAGCTAATAAAGAAAGGTACCTCCTTCGTGTGGGACGAGCCTTGCCAACGGGCCTTTGAGGAGATCAAAGCTTATCTCTCAAACCTGCCTGTCCTCACGGTTTTAATCTCAGGAAAGCCATTCCTCATCTATATACAGGCTATGGAGCATTCCTTGGGCGCCCTCCTTGCACAAAATGATGAGGCCGACCATGAACAAGGCATCTACTACCTGAGTAGAACACTACAGGGTGCCGAACGATGATACCCTATGGTCGACAAGGAGTGTTTAGCCTTGGTATTCGCCATCCAAAAGATGTGATACTACCTAGTCGGCCAAACCATGCACATCATTTCCTGGATGAACCACATCCGAGTCTTCATGACGCAGCCCGCAGCTTTAAACTGGCATTTAGCCAGATGGGCACTCCTTCTATCGCAATACGACATTCACTTCATGCCGTAGAAGTCAGTCAAAGGACAGGCCATCTGTGATCTCATGGCTAGTCATCCTCTAGGGGCAAAGACTGGCCTATTTGAGGATTTGCCAGATGAACCCCCCGAAGTCAACACGACATCCCCAGTAGAAGCCTGGCAGATGTTCTTTGACGGCACGTCTCGCGTCGGTATGAGCGGATCTATCGTTGCAGGAGTGGGGGTGGTCCTCACTTCCCTACATAACCACATACTACCCCGAGCTTTTTCTCTAACAGAGCCATGCACCAAAAATATGGCTGAGTACAACGCGCTACTCATTGGACTTGAGTTGGCAAGAGAGTTAGGGATAAAGCATCTCGAGGCCTATGGCGACTCCCAGCTCATTGTCAAGCAAATGACGGGGGAATACAAAGTCAGAAACGACGACCTGACCCCACTTTACAAAGCAGCCACCAAGTTAGTAGAGTCATTCAAAAGCTTCCGCATTGAGCACATGCTCTGTTCCAAGAACACGCACGCGGACGCCCTCACATCCCTGGTGGCTAACTTGGCCCAGCCACTAGAAATGACTCAATGGGTCACTGTGGCAAGCCGAAAACTCTTTCGACCGAAAGACGTTCTAGAAGTAAACGCCACTCACCAAGTTCCGGACCAACCAGACCCGAAAGATTAGCATCTTCCGATCATTGATTACGTCCTGTACGGCATGCTGCCCGAAGATGCTAGGGAGTGAGAATCTATCTGTCGATGTGCCTCAAGGTTCTACTACGATTCGACTACAAAGGCGTTGTATTGAAGGTCATATGATGGCTTCCTACTTTGATGTATTTCAAAGACAGAAGTACGAGAGGCTCTGCGCGAAGCCCACGATGGCACTTGCGGAGCTCACCAGCCCGGACCCAAGCTTTAGGATCGATTGTGGAGGATAGGCTATTTCTGGCAGGGGATGGTCAGCGATGCGGTTGCTTACGCAAAGCGTTGCCACGCGTGCCAAATCCACGCCAACTACCTGCATCAACCTCCTGAAGACCTACACCCGACAACGACATCATGGCCCTTCGAAGCATGGGGGATGGACATTGTCGGACTAAAATCCCCGCCGTCGGCGAGAGATCATCGCTTCATCCTCGCAATCACCGACTACTTCTCTAAATTGGCCGAAGCCGTCCCTTTAATAGAAGTCAAAACCAATGACGTGATTAAGTTTATCAAACATCATGTCATATACCGATACGGCGTACCTCGACGAATCATCCATGACAACGACACACAATTCGTTAGTCATGCGTTCACCCGATTTTGTGACAAGTTCTGGATACATAACCTCTCCTCTACAACCTACAACCCTCCGACGAATGGCTTGGCTGAGGCCTTCAACAAAATAATCGTTAAGATCTTAACCAAGCTGAATTCTAATAGCAAGCGCGATTGGAACGAGAAGCTGGGCGAGAGCTTATGGGCGTATCGCATGACGGTTCGTACACCGATCGGCAACACGCCTTATTCGTTAGTATATGGCTGTGAGGCCGTGTTACCGTTAGAGATTCAAATTCCATCCCTCTGTGTCACCCTAGCTACAGGGATGACGACCGAGGACAATCATCAACGATGCCTCACGGAACTTGAAGCGTTGGATGACAGGCGGCTGGAAGCTCAACAACACGTTGAGTTCTATCAAGCCCGAATAGCCATGGCTTTCAACAAGAAAGTCAAAAGTCGATCCTTGAAGGAGGGAGAATTGGTACTCGTCGTCCGACGACCGATGATTCTCACTTCCAAGAAGAAGGGCAAATTTCAGCCCAAATGGGAAGGACCGTTCATAGTAGAGACAGTCTATTCGAATGGAGCTTATCGTCTCATCAAACCAAACGGCGACAAGATCATGATGCCTATCAACGGCAAGTTCTTGAAAAACTACTACCCTTAGTGCTACTCACAAACTCTCGCGAGTACATGAGTCTAAACTGGTTCTCACAAACTCCCACGAGTGCATGAGTCTAAACTGGTTCTCACAAACTTCCACGAGTGCATGAGTCTAAACTGGTCCTCAAACCCCTCCAACTGGTACACGAGGCTAAATTGTTCCTACTTCATATACTCCGATGGGAAACCCTATACGAGACGCTACTAATAGTGTTCTTAAGTGTGACCTAGATCGCCATTTGGTCCAACCTTATTATAGTTAGGACCAAAACAATCCTGTCATGTTAACCCTCAACTCTGAAAAAATCAACTTACCAATCCCTTCTAATGGGATGATAAGTCCTCATAATTGCTCCGATCGCAACAAAATTCTATCATGTTAATGATCACCTCTGATAACTGGCCCCATTATTCCCACGAGTAACACTGCCTAAGTAGTAACCTATCATGCAACGTGTTGCTACTTTGGTCAATAGTCACACTCCTACGTCCCTGGACTACCTGACCTATCCCGTGTATCCTAATATTCTCTTAGAATAACCGATGGGTAGCAGTCTACCATGTGACGGCTCCTACAACAATCGATCATCACATTTCTACATCCCTGAATGATTCGATTATCATTCACGTCATCGCCCACGTGAACGACGATGATTATCAAAGGCGGCTTAACAGAAGACATGTCCCAACTGCCCCCTCAAGCAGCAACTCGTCAAATGGCAAGTCATTGTTGGAGTCTTCAGCTAGTCGCATACGCAAACAACCGCTCTTTGTTTCAAGCTAAGTGTTACCCTTTCGGTTTCGCCTGAGCTACAACGTGAAAGTCGGGGTTAACCCGACCCCACGCTGTGAACAACCAAAAGCAGAAGGGGAGCCTAGTGACTAAGTCTAAGATAGGCTAGTCAAAGGCTCGCCACACTGTGAAAAATGGTATGACTAGCTCGACTCAGGCGACAGGCAGCACAGGCGAGTCCGACACAATGGTTATCATGGACTAACTAATAGTCCTAAGCACAGATCAAACACAGAAAATAAAAAAAACTGTGCATGCAAAGCACTAAATAAACAAAAGCGTAACAGGCCATTCGAGGCCAAATTTATAGACAAAAAGTTTTAAACTGTGATGCATCAAGTATCAACAAAACTACAAAACTACAAAACAGTTTTTAAGAGAGGGACGCATTACACCAATTTCAAAAGACTGAAGTTGGCGATTTTCACCTTGATAGCCGCAAGCTCTGCCGCCCGTCTGGCTCGGGTCTTCGCCTCCTGCCGCTGCTGAAGCCTGGCAAAAGCAGCCTCGCCTTCCTCCTCTTCCTGGCGAATGAGCTGGAGCACCTTCTCTTCCGCCTCGATAGCCCGATAAGCCCACATCTTCTTATGCTCAAGCCTTTTTAGCCTCGCCTCTCCCTTAAGGGATCCAGCGCCCCTAAAGAAGCTGTCGTCCAGATAGATGTCCATCTTTGCCAGTATGGCTCGATGTTGCCTGTACAGGCGTTCGAGCAAGGCCTCCTGGTTTAGGATCCGCTTTGCCAAGTCCTCGCGCTCAAACAGAGCGCTCATTGCAAGAGGCGCCGGCTCAGCATCAGCATGCACCAACTCTTCCAAGCGATGCATCAGCCCCCCTAAATGTTGAAGCTCCTACTCGCATCGTCGCGCTAGCTGGTGACCACCCACTCGGCGGATCTCCTCCAGGCCTTCGGCCACGAAGAGGAGCATGTCGTCATACCCCCGACGCCTTGGCCGATCATGACAGTCGTTCAGCGAAGGTCCTTCTCCAACTTCTGAAGGAGAACAAGCATCAGAGTGGGATCTGCGACAGCGGACCCTTGGACTGAACCAGTCGTGGCAGCGGAAGTCGCGTCGACACCGACGATAGCGGAGGAGGAAGCCACCTCCTTGCCCTTTGAAGCATTCGATTCGGAGGCCATTGAGTAAAGCATGCAAAGTTCTATGATTCTCTTCTGGCAAATTTTTTTTAGCACGAGAACTCTACCGAAGAGACCGCGAGCGCATTATATAGTCGAGAGCTGAACGGCTAGGATTTGCCACCTTAAGTAGATCGAAAGGCTCAGATCTCTAGCGACGCTTCGAGTTCGAAGCCCATAAAAGCTTCGCCACTGGGACTCCAAACCGACCGTTCAGACTGAGCGCAAAAGGCGAAGCGTCCCATCACTTCGTAATTAATAAGGACTAACGCGCCCACATCGCTCTAGCTAGCATGCATTTGGATCCGCGGGCAGACGCGTGGCACAAACTCGCCTGTGCTTGAGTTTTGCTTGCAGCACAAACTCGCATGCGCTTGAGTTTTGCTTGCAGCACAAACTCGCCTGCGCTTGAGTTTTACTTTCAACGCAAACTCGCCAGCACTCGAGTTACACCATCAACTCGCCACCTGCTTAAGTCTCGCTTACAACACAAACTCGTCGGTTCGCCTGTAGCGTAAACTCACCCGGGCCCAAGCTTTGCCTGCGGCGTGAAATCGCCGGTAGTTGAGTCTACCTGTCACATGAACGAGACGCTGAATGGCGACACAACGAAATATGAAAAGAGTATGTGTACAGCGAGAAAGTGCAAACTTCATTAGATGCTTCTAGACAGTACATTTGAACAAAGTTATGACTTTACAACCTAGAGAGTCATAACATTACATTCGAGAAGCAAAACATGAAACAGACTTCTCGAATCTACTCCTATCCTACCGGTTTATTCTAGGAGTTTGAAAGACGCAAGCTTGGCTCTGATTGCGGCTATCTTCTCCGCATGCATGGTGTGAGCTTTTTCCTCTGCCTCTTGCTGGACCCGCGCCTCGAAAGAAGCATTAGCAACGGCATCCTCCTGAAGAAGTAGTGGAAGATTACGCCTCACCCTAGCAAGATCACCTTACACCGTCTCCCTCTGAATGCGCAGGCCCATCAAGACTGATTCCCCCTCTGCGCACGAGATCGTACCTAAAAAGACCGAATAAACGACAGACTCCATGTCAGATTGCAATAGGTGGTGCTGAAGATCCAGATGATCAATAAGGGCCCCTTTGTCTTCTATGTCTCGCCTTCGGTACTCTTGTTGCCACACGACACGATGGCGGACTGGAGCCAAGAATAGCTTCACTTCGGACTCCAAATCTGCATGTCGCAAGTCCTCCAATTTTGTCAGGAGCAGTTCTCGATCGATGAGTCTCATTGAGCAGCATAAGGAAAGCCTAAAGTCACCCTGGCAATGGAGGCGGGCCACACGGTCTGAGAGAGACTGCTTCAACTCCGTGAAAGTACCACGATCCTGATCAACGAGTGAGATCACTCGTTTCACGTTCTCCAACTCCTCTAACTGGGCCAGAACGGAGTCTGAGGGTTTAGGCTCTGGACCACGGTCAGGCGTGAGGGCCGAAGAAGAGGCATCATCCCCCGTCCTCTTCGCACTAGACGCCTTCACTCGCGATGCCATCTTGAACAAGAAGGAGACAATCAACGCAGTGCCCCCTCCGACAAGAAAAGAGGGCAATGTATGACATACGGACCAAGTACGTGTCCGTCATCCAACAGTCCAGATTGGGCGGTGGAACCGTCCATTACACCGCCTTTATTGCGAGACGACGTGCTAATATCAGTTCAGCTGGCGAGCACTCGAGACCGCGATCAGACACATGGTTACCCCTAAATCAGCATTTATCTCGTCTTCAGATTGATTTGACTATGGTCAGAGTTCGCCTATGGCTAAAATTTACCTGCAGCTTGAGTTCGCCTGTAGTTAGAATTCACCAGCGGTTTGAACTCGCCTGTGTTTAGAATCCGGCTGTAACTCGGATTCGCCTACAGTTGAAAAACACACCTGCAATGGCCTCACAAAGGAAGACAAAAACCTAAAGATGAGGGGCAACAACAACTAGGAGAAGTATGTGCACAAACGCATTTGGGAAACCAAAAGAGCGTAACATTCATCTAGTTTTAAGACAATACAGTTGAACAAAGTTATGACTTCGCAATCAAACAAGTTATAACACAACGTCAAAAGCAAAATGAAACAAAATGTCTTATAACAAGGCTTTAGATTTAAGAGCCTAGTCCAACAAACTAAAGGACGTGAGCTCTGCTTTAACTGTGGCCACCCTTCTCGCGTGGTCCTCCCGGGCCTTGTCCTCTGCCTCTTTTCGAGCCTGAGCTTCAAAGCTTGATTGGGCAGCAGAGTCTTCCTGGCGCAGTGTTTGAAGGTTTCGAGTTGCCTCTTCGACGGTCCTCCCGACATTTACGCTCTCAGAATGAAGCCCTCTCAGGGTCATCTCCGCTTGCTCCAACTCGGCCCTCAGGCGGGATACGGTGGAAGTGAAGTCACCTATCCGCTCTTCCAGTGAGCGTTGCTGACCCGCCCAGAAAACGACGTGGGATTCCAAATCTGCTATTTCCCTGGAGCAAACTTTCTGCTCCCAGGCCTCATGATGCCGAACGCAAGACAAGAGGGGCTCCACATCAGCTTCCGAACCCTCTTGCAACAAGTCTCCAGGATCGTCAGGCGTGACTCCAGATAAAGGAGCTTCTGCATACAACGTGTGGCAAGCCGGCGTTCACCCAACCGCCTAAGATCGGCCATACGATCCAAAAAGGACTATTTGAAGTCAGCATAGGTCCCCATGCCAAGACTAATGAGAGAGATTACCTGCTTCACAGCACTCTCGAATTCCTCAGCACGAGCCTGTATAGACAAGGAATCTGAGGAAACGGGTTCTTGGCCCAGAGCGAGTGCCGCGATGGGTAAAACCTCGAGGCAAGGCTCAGCCCCAGATGGCGGAACAGGTTTGAGGCGGAGGAAGTCACGATTCCCTCAGATTCGTCATTAGAAATCAAAATGGGCTCGGCCGCACGCTCTTCAGTAGTCGGCGCTTCGTCCTGAACTACACAACACGATAGCAACACAACAAGGAGTTAAAAGTGAGAAGCATCGACTTGACTTGCGACCCTCTAATCTAACTGCACAAAAACCTAGGCAAAAAGGTACCTTCGGCGGCAGCGGCCTTGGTGGCACCCGAGGAGGACACCTCCTTTCCTTTTTTCGAAGCGACTCTCTTCACCTTCGACGCCATTTTGAGTGCAACGAGAGGAAGCGTGAGTTTTCTCCGGAGAAGACAACAAGAAAACTACAATCTCCCTTAACAAGGGGGAAGGACGTTAAATACTCATGGCCTGGACGATTGTCCGCCGTTCGATCGAACCGTTCAAAAATCGAACAATCAAAAGTAAGGCCGAACGGTTTGGCTTCCTGCATAAGCAGTTAAGATCCGACAGTTTCTAGACACGATCTTTCACCAACGGCCCAGATCGGGCGTGAAGAACGAAGAGGCCCACTACGCCGTCTTTAATGCGAAACGATGTACCCACGTTGCCTTAACTGACGAGTGTATTAACGCATAAATTGACATGTGGCCCACTAAGAGCGGAGCCCGCCCACAGGTCGAATTCTTCATTTGACCTCATACTATTCGAGCTCGTCTGATGTTTGAGCCGTTTAGGCTCGTACACCACTCTGAAACTCGAGCCAGTCCTAATTTCACCTGCAGCTGGAATCCGCCCATAGCTAGGATCCCCCTAAGGCCAAACTCTGACTGGTGCGGATCTGTGTTGAACAAGGACAAAAACAAACGAAAAAAGAGGTGGGGCGCGCACAAGGGAAATAATGACTAAGAACAAAAGGATAATTCCATTCATTAAAAGAGATTCGGGTACAACGATGGAATCGAAAGCAAATTACAAATCTCTCAGTCGCGACTCCACCTCGCGAATCTCCTCAGCACGCTTGAGCTCGAGCCTCCTCAAAATCTCTCGACGAAGATCATCCTCAGAGCACGAGACCAAGTCTTGGACAGTGTGTTTGACCTCCTTGAGGGCTCGATCTTTCTCCTCAATAGAACCAACGACCAGTTGTCATCGGGACTCGAGTTCCTCTAACTCCCCTATCAGCTGTTCACGAGCCTTCTCCTGATTAGCTAGTGAGGCTTGCGTGTTAGCAATGATTTGCTTGGTCTTCGCTATCTCCAAAGACAAGCGAGAGAGGCGGGAGTCAGCCTTCTGTTGCTCTAAGCCAACTCATTCGTTCTCGGTCTTGACACGCTCCAACTCTTCCGTCAACCTCACCTCCGATGACATTGACTCGTTCAGTCTGCGATCGCGCTCCTCCAATGCTGCTTGAACCTCGCCGGACACAAGACGAACGATCTCGGAACTCGTCGCGTGAAGGGTAAGCAACTATCGGATAGCCCGCTCTACCTCTTCCAAACGCTTAAAATACGGATTAGCAATGGAGGCACCAAGCTTCTTGACTAAGAAAGCCATATAATAATCAAGATCCTCCTTGAACTCCTCAAAGGGGCAGCTTTCTTCCAATGCGAGCTTGACGCTGTCAACTAGGGTGTCTTGGAAGTTAGCAAGGGCTCGATCTATCTTCCTCTGGCGTGAACACTCCAAAGGAGAGAGGATAGCCTCATCTGCCGCGGATGTCATAACCGAAGCCATGATCGGGGTGCTGGTAGTCACGACGGTGGGAGTAGTGGCAGATACCGTCGAGACCGAAGCGTCGATCGAAGACACTGGGATAGCCACCGCAACGCCGATGGTCACCAAGGATGAGGAAGCGATCACCAACCGAGTGGATGTCTCCCCTAGGGTTAGAGACTCCTGAGCCGGCGTCCCACCCCCGACCAACGTTTCTTTAGAAATAGGGACTTCCCTTTGTTGGTCTGTCACCCCTTCATGAGCCGCCACCTCCTCCTCGCTCGACATCGCCTCATGAATCGAGACATCATCTTCCACCTCTGCTTCACCCATCTCTCCAGTTGACTGGCCCACCCAAGAGGGGGGACCCTCTTTACCAACACCTTTATGGGATGGGTCAGCTACGAATGTAAGAGGAAGGTTAGTAAATACCCCCTAGAAGAGCCCTATTGATGGTTCAGCATGAACGGATCGACAACGCTAGATCCTACTCTTACCTGATCCACCAAGCCGCCTGAGCCACCAAGCCCCTCTTCGTCTCCACTTCCCTCCTCTTCATTGGAAGGAATGGAGATTACTCTCTTAACAGTACCTACATTAAGTCAACACAAATGTCAGGTGGTGCAGATTCGAACTTACGCCCAAGGGCACGGTATTAAAGGTTACCTTCTGGTACGATCGTGGAGGTCGTCGAAGCACCTACCTGTAGCCTCACACCAGACTGTGGAGGAGCATCCTCCGAAGTTGCCGGGATTGTCCCTGATGCGGCGAAGGGAGTAGGCAAAATACCGCTAGTCACAGGAGGAGTCACTCCAGGAATGATCACCTGAGTAGCATCGTCCTGACCTTTCACCGCTCTAGCAGCCTTAACCATTTCTTCACGACGGACCTTCTTAGCTGCCTCCACCCTTGAGCTTTCGGTTATAATCTCCCGCTGTCGTTTAGAGAGAAGCGAACTACCCGGAGATAGAAGGGGCATCCCCATTCGTCCGGCTATCGCACTTCGGGCCTATTCTAGACGTTCACCTGCTCGGGCCAGCTCATGATATTCTCTCTGCCCACCGATAGGTTCCTGCGAAGGGCCAGGGGATGGGGCTTGAGCCTCGAGCACCCCGAATTCACCACAACCCGCATCAAGATCCTCGATATCTTCAGTAGGATCTTCCGAGAACCACTCTCTAGTAGTTTGGCAGCCCTTCCGTCTCGAGGGACGAAGAGTTCCCCTTGGGTGACGCCATGCTCCACCAGACAAGAACTCTGGAATCGGAAGCCCTCAGGATTAGCGATAGCACCCCGATACTACCGACAATACAGAAGCGTATGGTGCAGATTGCAATCCTTTGTAGGAAGTTCGAAATGAGCATGGGTGCTACCAGTATGGGTCCAGAACCATCCCCGAGCGTCATCCACTAACCCTCCTTCGAAATGTAAATAAAGGTTAATATTCCCCACGAACAGCTGGTCGTACCCAAACTGGCGGGCAAACCAGCAAGGAATGTACGGCTCGAGGTAGCATACAGAGCCTGTTCGTAGGATATGATACCCCAACCGAATATTCACCAACCATCGAAAAGCGCCGCAAGAAAGAACGGTGTGGTGGTCTGTCGTCGATACATCACTAAGAGACTCGCCATATCCCCCTTCACTGAAGTAGGGGAAGAAATGGTGAAACTTGTAATGGCCGAAGTAGGACAACATCTTCTGTGCGTCAGAGATGTCTTTACACTTCCAAGAGCATCTCTCCAGGCACTGGATGAACGGAACGAACTTTTCTCCTTGAAGAGTCGCTGCGGCACTCATCAAGCACTCGTAATGGTAGACAAACCACGCTATCAGGTAAGTGTAGGGTAGCGCTACTCTAGGGTTAGGAGTCCTAATGACTTCACCTTCCCCTTCGTCAACATTCGACACACGACAAAATTGGGCCGTCAATGTGCGGAGTCCCCGATGGATACATGCCACTATCGCCGACACCAATGCGTAGGACTTCCCGTAGGCTAAGCAAACTGTAGGATAGACGACCTCCACCGGAAGCACCTCGAAGGAATGAGTGGGAACCACGTACCTCTTCAGCCATAACATGAGGTACCCCACGAGCAGAGCCTTTCCAGATATAGGAGAGTTAGCCTGGTGATGGAACGAGTGTAAAACCATTCTGGATTTTAAACCACCCTCGTCATGCTCAAGAGTCACGGTGGCTCCCCCTTCGGCCATACTCCTTTGCACTTTAACCTGGTCACACTCGCCCAGCGGCAGAGTAGGCCTTCCCTTGATATCATTCTCCAGGAATAAGTAATCAGCCCAGTTCTTATGGCTGATCCCCGAAGCCCTCTTCTTCTAGCCCTTATGGTCTACTACCCCAGGGTATTGAGGCATATATGGTAATAACAGAGCAATTCCCATAGAGTCTCAACCACCAAGGGGGAGCGGTTTGAAAGTTGGTCAATCTCATCTTGACCTGGGACATACTCCTCGTAGGGAAAGCTTCCCAAAGGCAACCCTGACACATCATACATCTCGTGAAGGGTTATGCTGAGTTCACCATTGGGGGTGAAGAATGTGCCGCTGTACAAACAATACAGTTTCAAGATGTTGTGGAAGTGAGGAGCATTGATTTTCAAACCATGTCGAGTGGCCCGAATAGCTACGTACAGCTCTGAATCCATGAGATCAGAATTCTCAGCCAAGACGTAGTCAGTAATCTTAGACCACCAAGTGCTGCTACCAGGCGCAGAGTAGATCCACCCCGGGGCTCTGAAGTCCTTTGGAGGAAATTTCCCCCCAGCCCGAAAGAACTAATGACGAAAAGTCTCCGCGACCACAGTCGTCTCCCCGGTGGGCAACTCGTTGAACGGCAGGTCAGGACGTAGAGCGGTCACACATTTGCAGGAGCTGTCCACCCCGTACCCAACCGTGGAACCTGTGAAGACACCGCAAGTCACCCCGTCTTGAGTTGGGGTCAGATCCCAGTTCATCATCCTTAGGATTGTAAGGGGCCGCAACTCAACAATTAAGAACACTCTCGACATGCTAGGAAGGTAGTAGTGGACCCCGTCCACCACACGGAGCCACCTACTCTCCCTAAGCAATAGAGCTGAAGGATCAGTAGCGTCATCACCAAAAAAACCGAGGCTTTTTGAGCTCTGTCCTAGCCTCGTCTGTCAACATCGTGTCAGTAGTCAACTCACGCAACGTCAAATGGTGCCCGTCAGTGACTCTCTTGATCAATCCATCCTGCTTGTCGGCAGCAAACACAGGCACCGGATCCAGGAAAGGGAATCGGGGAGGCGCCGCATAGCCTGTACCTCCAGCGAGACCAATAGCCACGCATTTCGGAAGGGCTTTGTCAAAAAAGGTCGCTGCAAGGCAGAACCGAAGAATTAGAATGGAGTCCGCCCTAGGGGGACAGATCCGCCTATTAAGCCAAAATAGGCAAAATCGCCAGACAAATGTAAATCCACCTGTTAAAAAGTAAAATCTACTTGACAAAGACAAGATCTGCCTGTATAGGCCGAATTCGTCTTTGCCAGAACAAAAGTCAAACTCGCCTGTCAAGAACGAATTTGCCTTCGCCCGATAAAGGTCGACTTCACCTGTAAAGGCAGAAGTCACCCTCTACAAATGAATGCAGAATCCGCCTGAAAAAGGCCAATTTTATCCAAATCAGGGAAACCGCCTAAAAATGGCAGAGTCCACTGAGGAAGAGGAGCGATGCTCATCTTCCCGACCCAACGTAGGCAATCGATGCAAAGTCGTCAAGCAAACCTTTCGACTTACCTAAGTGCGTCTCAGGCACGTTGGCAATCGTACCAACGGCGACGCGATCAGAATAGCGTCCAGGACCTCCTCCCTTTGGAACACATTTCTTGGATTTTGGCGCCATGTCTGAGAGTCGGGGATGAAGTGGGAGTTATTTCTCTCTAGAAAATTTTCACGCGAGCAGAAGTTCCTGAGCACTGTAGCTCTTAAAGGAGGGGAACAAAGCCTATTTAAAGGCGGAAATGCTCGCGTGGCCACGATCGCTCCCAAGAGGCGAAGCATCAATGGTTAAGAGACGTGGCCACGATCGGAAGCGACGGCCCAGATTATTCTCAATAGTTCGTTCTCTTTTACGGTTACGAAGGAACCGTCGAAACAGGAAATGGGCCGGTTAAAACCCGGGACCCGAACCGAAATCCACAACTGAATCTAACGACTGGATTCGAAAACCACGGCCATGATTCATCATCAAGAGAGGTGCACGAAGCTGACGTCGCATTGTTAGATCGCAATTAATGCGACCTGACGGACCCACGCCGCCTTAGCTGGAAAGCATGAAGCTTCATTGGCGAACATGTGGCTCACCTCCCGCCAAATCGAATTTCGCCTGAACAATTCGTTCGCCTTTGAAGACGAATTCCGGATAGTACGACTCGTCTAGAGTTTTGAACCACCGACGGAATGGCCTCACTCAAACCCACGCCTCAAACGGCTAAGGGTTAGAGCCGAAATCTTAGCATTAAGCCTAAGAGAAGCTACTCGACAACTCATCATACCGAGGGAATAGTATGGCTAGCCTGATTCAAACGGTAATCGGTAAAAGCAAGTCAAACCCGTTGATAACTAATGGTTTGCTAAAAATCCTAAAGAGGGTTAAATTCGCCCTAACCCGCCCGGGACTTCTTTGTTCAAAGTATTCCAGACCACACCAAGTTGGTTAAAGTCTGAAAAACTTTGAAGGGGGTCTTGTAGACGGTAAAAATTACCTTTGTGGACTAAAGTGAAATTCGCATGCGAGTCGGAATCGCCCACACAATTTGAGGGTAGGGCTCACCCATGGGCTTGACTCGCTAGCGCGAACCCAAACCGCGCGGTCGCCAAATTCGCTCACATTTGTTGACCACAGACTCGCCTGTATGACCGACTCGCCCGCACGAGTCAAGATCATCCAAATGACTAAAATTCGCCTGTTTACTCGACTCGCTCGCTCGAGTCGAAAGTCGAATTCGCCTATGAACTTTAGGATCGCCAGTGTACTCGGCAGCCGCTACGCTGCGTACAGGGATGTGACTTCCCACGATGTGAAGGGAGGGATCACAGTACTCTAAGCCCATCAAGTAGCCGCTCACAGTACGAGCGACCAGTCAAATCCATGCAGTCTCTAAGTCCGCCTGCATACTTATGGCTGAAACTCGCCTGCTTACTCGACTCACCCGCTCGAAGTCGAAAGTTGAATTCGCCTTAGAACGGTGAACTTGCTAGTGTATTCGGCAGCCGCTACGCTGCGTACAGGGATGGGCCTTCCCACTTCCCATGACGTAAAGGGAGGGGGGCACAGTACTCCAAGCCCATCAAGTAGCCGCTCACAGTACGAGCGACCAGTCAAATCCATGCAGTCGCTAAGTACGCCTGCATGCTCACGATTGAAGCTCACCTCGCCTGCACGAGTCAAGAGCTGAATCCGCCCGCGATCAACAAGCTCGCCGAACTAGTACCTGGCAGCCGCAATAGCACGTTCAAGGATGGGCTTTCCCACTCCTTACGACGTGAAAAGAAGGAGTACAGTGCTCCGAGCCCATCAAGCAGTCGTTCATGGTACAAGCCAAAGGCATGATATTTTCTAACAGTACATGGTCACATCTCATGTGTAATACCCCAACCCTTGAGAGGGTGATGTGATTAGTATTGATAGATTTGATTGGAATACTCATACCACAAAGATGCATCTTCTTTTCGGGAACCCAACTCTTAGAAACTCCAAAGTTAAGCGTGTTTGGCCTGAAGAAATTCTAGGATGGGTGACCCCCTGGGAAGTTTTCCAGAAGCGCGTGAGTGAGGACAAAACGTGCTGAAAAGACATATGGTGGTTTGTAAGGCCAGTCCATCAGATCTAATAGCGTACCGACTCCGGGATTCCGGGGCGGGGCATTATAAATGGTATCAGAGCAAAGCCAACCGGACTTGTGAGAGCTAAGTGCTATGCGGCGCAAAGTGCTACGTCGAGAGGGCGGGAGCCACCTCTTGAGGTCGTAGGAGCCACCTCTAGAATCTCACACGGATGGTACGGTCTTGGATGATATGATTTGGCGCAACGAGGACGCTACGAGTTTAAGTGGGGGAGTTTGTAATACCCTAACCCTTGAGAGGGTGATGTGATTAGTATTGATAGATTTGATTGGAATACTAATACCATCAAGATGCATCTTCTTTTCGGGAACCCAACTCTTAGAAACTCTAAAGTTAAGCGTGCTTGGCCTGGAGAAATTCTAGGATGGGTGACCCCTTGGGAAGTTTTCCAGGGAGCGCGTGAGTGAGGACAAAACGTGCTAAAAAGACATATGGTGGTTTTTGAGGCCAGTCCATCAGATCTAATAGCGTACCGACTCCGGGATTCCGGGGTGGGGCGTTACACCATTATTTAGGGAGCAGTCACGTCGTTTCTCCCCCTATTTAAGAACCTCTCCTGCAACAGGAAAGGGGTTCGAGATTGAAAAGTTCAAAAGAACAATTAAAGAGCGATTCGTCCAGAATCCCTTTAACTAAATCAATCAGTTAATCGAACCATTGACTCTCGGTTCTCGGCTCCGATCGCCATCTGGAACTCGAGAAATTCGAACTCGACCAGCACGAGCCTCTACTGCGTACTGAAGCTCACCAGCAACCTCGGTCGGATCGTCCAAGGGAAACAGACTTGGTGCGAGAATCGAGCGAGATGTCTTATTGCTACCAAAGTCCCCACGTTAAACAAGGAGGGTCTTCCCTCCACTTCTGTTATAATTTCGATCCATTAGTTTGTAATAAGCTATTCTTATCAATACAAACGAAATCCATGTTTCGGGAGATCAAAATTCACACCTATAAGGATGAGTCAACGCCTAACACGTGTTGCCGGTTTAGTCTTTCATCGAGTGAAGAAGACACCAGAATCCAAGTCTGGGGACTTTTATCCTGAATTCTAAGTAAGATGAGTTAGCGCCTAACACGCGTTGCCGGGTAGTCTATTCCCGTGACAAAGACAAAGTTTATGTGTTTAATATCACAGCGTCAAGCCTAAGAAAATTCATTCTTTTAGCACAACATTGCATGCAGAACAGACTTAAACAATCTGCATGCTAGCCCGACTCAAACGGTAGTCGGTAAAGGCTTATCAAATCCGTTGATGGCTGAGGGTTTGCTAAAAATACTATAAATGTGAGAGTCATTGACGCACCAGCCCGATTAGTTGGTTTCATGACTTGATGATCCAATAACATCAGGATAAAATCTATACATGCAGATAAATTAGCTTTAACAGTTGGTCTTGCAGCCCCAACATTTGGGACCGTCATGCTCCAATGCCTTAAGAGCTTAAACTGTGTAAACTCCAGCAAACGTATGAGTATAAACTATATTAACGCCGGTCAACGCGTTATAGTAAAGTCGAGACCGGTCAACGCATCAACGATTTTGTTAAAATAAGGCTAAGGAAAAAATCCGGATTAAAGGATAATTCTAAGGAGTTCAATTACAATTCAGATATGAATTCCCGACGAAGACAATCAGTTCAGCATCAACTCAACAACATGAGCTAAGTTCAGAAACTTACACACCAACTCCAGTTTAAAATTTTAACAATGGTCAAACGATAAACGCAGCGCCTGAAGAACTTTATCTATTCAATAAAATACTAAACAGACTGAAGGCTGGAGAAGTTAAGAATTGAAGCAGTTCACAGGTCCCTCTACGAGATTGAGGAAAGGGCCTATCTTATCCAAAGCATTACAGACTCCTTTTTAAAAGAATCAGTCTAAAATACTTTGGAGGGGATATCTATAGGTGTCTAAAAAATGTCTATAGGCGTCCGTACACAGCTCGAGACGGAGAGAAGATGACGAACATCGTTATCCGAGTCTAAGAGGATTATCTGACACCGACAAGTGCATGAACCGAAATGGCGAACCAACTGTGTCTCGTGCGCTCACCGGCCGCCTCCAATTGGCCGTCACGCTCATTAGTCAGCTCGCGCGTGTCGGTCAGCACGTGCATGTTAATCAACTCGCGCGCGTCGGTCAACTAAAAGTGACCGAACGCGCTTGTCAGTCAGCTCGCGTGTGCCGGTCAGCTCGCACACGTCAATCAGCTCCAAGTGACCGGACGCGCACGTTAGTTAGCTCGCGCGGAGTGTACAAGTCAACATGATGGGCAAATAAGCGAAATGGTAGAAAGTACAAGTCCCGGAAAGTAAAAGTGCCAAAAAAGGAGTTCAGCTGAGGCGGCGGACCCGCGCCGGCGTGAGACGGCGCTGGCCGACCCGCGCCAGCGCGGGACAGAGATGGCCGACCCGCGCTAGCTCGGGTCAACGCGGGTCGGAGCGGGTCAGCGCGGGTCAGACTCGGCTGACCCGCACCCCTGCGGGTCAGCACGACATGTTTCGCGCCCAAAAGTTCCGAAAACGCATTTTTTAGTTTTTTGTTGTTTTCTCGGGGGATTTGTTCATTCCAGAGTATCTTAACTACCTAGATATCATCCATAAACATGGTTAGGTCGTTGTCAACTGAAGATAGGGCCAAATCCATCGTTCTTATCCGAAAACCCCCAACCGAAGCCTATAAATATAGGCTTAGGGGCTCATTTCACGAGGGTAAATTATTATCAAGATGGCGAGGTGCTGCTGGATTGATGAGTCAAAGGAGCACGAATTTACAGTGAAGGCAAGTCAGATCCCGACGAACTTCAGCATAAAGAGGAAGGCTTTCAAAGGATCTGAATCCGTATTCCCCCCGTCCGTTCCTTGAGATTAGGCTTAGTCTTAATCTCGAGAAGAGCTACTGATTTCGCTTGGTCGATTTCAGTGCTTCAAGCGAATACTTCCTTGGTGAAGTAGGAGCTCTGTCAACTTTCTGTAACTTTCTGTCGAAGGATCCGATCCGTAGGCGGTCCACGGATAAACCCCGGCACAGGCAAAGATCCCACTCAAGCAGAGACTAATAAATTGGATCTGTGTGTTGTTTGAATGAGATTGTAATTTTTATTTTCATTGTGTAAAGGTCTTATAAAAAGACCAATCTTTTTGAACTTGTTGTAACGATTAAAGTTGTAACGAGTTATACAATGAAGAAAACAATTTCTGACCCAAATAGTAATCCTTGCATTTTGCTCTTTGAAATGTGAGAATCGTCAATTTGTAACTCTCGTATGTTGTCGTGGAAGTCGTCAGATTGTAACTTTCATCGTCAGTATTTTGCAGGGACCAGCTATCTGTAATAATTTTTAGAGAGCCTACACACCATAACAGAAAATTTAATCAATACTGACAAATTTGCCAAAATTTCCTAGATCGGACTAGGATCATCATTAGTTGATTCTGAATAGTTGGCAAACACCGTCTAAGATCTCAAAAGCCTCATATATAAAATTCCTTCATCTTAAAACTCCGTCATAACTTCAAATTTGTGCTGAGTGTCGAGTGATATAGTTTGATACTTCAACACGACCGTGCAAGTCGGGAGCCCTTTTGTGGGCTAAAACTAAAAGCTAGGCTCATGGAGAGCAGTAGCTTTTTTTTATCTCCTTAAGAAACTACGGACTATACCAAACAATTACAGCTGTCGGCTATGTTGATGGTTGAAGGACATGGTTTCATGCTTTTAGCACTTCATACATGCATGTGACTACCATCTTATATATTGAATCTTATCCTCAACAATTATTAAGCTACAAGGAGCACCTTTTGTGAAATAGACTTTTATTCTTTGCCGTGGCGTAGCCATTAAAGCAAAACTCTTAGGAGCATCAGGTGCCTAGATGTAGCAAGCTAGGTCTTTGAATCATCTGCCGTCAGTAGCTTTGTATATATATGTGAGTTGCTTGGCGCTTCGTGAGTCTTTGACGACCAACTGATTCCAGAAATAAACGAGCATAGACGTACGTGATAATAATTAATAAAGCTGCAAGGATAATGGATCTTCCCCGTTGAAGAATTCCCAAAAGCGGAAAGGCTTCTCGTGGAAAGTGATCGACACGCGTTCAGCCAACCATCCAAGTTCTCCAGGACAAGCAGCATGTCAAAGATGTGAAAGATCACTAAAGGTACCACTATCTTTAATTACAATTGTTAGATAACGGGTGATTTTACTTTCCCAATTTAGTGAAAATAGGTATCATCACACCTGCAAGTGGTCTAGTGATTAGAGTTGGGGGTATCGGCTCTAATTATTAGGTATTGCAATACTTATATTATTCATCTACATCTATGCTGTGAAAGAGGGGTCCCAAATTCCGGAGTTTATTTGGTTAGTACTAAACCAAAGCTCCTCGTACCATTAGATAAATAAATAAATAAGGATATGAACACAAATCATAAATAATGCGATAAGTATTAGATTTAAAATGAATCATAATTCTATATTAAACGGTTAACTGCAAATCATAAAAGATAGGCTAGGCGTTAGATGTAAATGCCTATAGAATCAAATCTTGACAAATGTAGTATAGTGACCAAATCAAATCATATTAGTTTTACTATGTTGCTCAAGTCAAATCTCATGGATATGAATCGTAATTCTATATTAAATGATTAACTATGACTAGTGAAGGTCTCTCCACTATCATGTGCAATGAAAATATGTATTTTCGCAAATCATTTATATTATTAAGAAAAAGGAAAATAGATATGCGTGCAAGTCACTAAGTTCAGTGTTAGATTTAAAATGGACAAAATTGTATAATAAAGATAATTACGATTAAGAATAATCGGCTCTTAATTGTTTTAAGGAGTGAAAAGATCTAACGCATTCACAGTAAAATTTACAAGAATACTCTATATACATTTTTATATTTTTCGAAAGATATATTTATGTTTTAAAAAAATTGCATTTTTAGTGAATAAAATAATTTCAAGGTTTATGCTCAGATGATAACGCTTGCTCAATGGAAGTCTTAGGTTAAAGTATTGACTTTGTCCGCTTTAATTTCTTTTTAAATCTATTTTTCTTTTCTTATTTTTTCTTATATTTTAAATTAAGAAAATCATTTTTTTTCTATATTGAATGTAGAGGTGTTAGGGAAGGCTTATTTTTTTTAAAGCTTATAAGTTTCGCTGGCTTTTGATGGTTTTTTGGCTTTTTTAATAAAAATACTATAAAAATTGTTTGAGTAAAATAATAACTTTCTTGGTCAAACCTAACTTTTTTAAGTAAGTTTATAAGCTGGGGTATATCAGCTTTTAAAATGGGACTCATAAGCTAACTTATTTGGCATTTTACCAAATAAGTAGAAATCAAAAAGCTAGCTTAAAAGCTAGTGTTGGGCACAGAGTCACGCCCTCACGTCGCGGAAGCGATATAATCCGAGAGAAAACCATGGCTTTTGTTTTCACAAAAGCCCAAGCCAACCTCTATATTCCTGTTTCGCGAAGGAAACAAGAACAGAAATGAAATATCCCAACAAAGTGAGATATACACTTTTCCTCTTATCAGTTCTAGCACTGAATTATCGAGGGAACCTACAAGCAATAGCCAACACCCAGAAAATAATAAAGACACGAGATTTACATGGTTCGGCAAACTTGCCTACATCCACGAGGAAGGGGAAGGGGAGATTCCACTATGAAAAGAACACCGACGACTTGTACAATCCAGAAGCTCGTCTTAAAAGAAGAAGATTTGATTTTTACCCAAAATAAATTGACCTCTCTTGTAAAATCTCTCCAAAGCTCTCTCCTCAAAATCTCTCTTTTCTAGCTGCCAAAGAAACCCTTGTTTTCTTCTCTTAATAGCCAACTAACCCTATTTTTCTCCCACAAAACCCTAGAAGAAAAGCGCCTCGGTATTTATAGCAAAGACGTCGACTGAAAGGGTGTTTCTTTGTTTCGCTACACAAAGTCGGGTGGGCTTCTCAAGGTGATCCCGCTGAACTCAGCGTGAGAACACTTCTCGTGCTTGCAGTTCACATGCTTGTGGCCCCCACGTTCGCAATTCTTTACCTCGTATAACATTTGATAAACCTCAAAATTTAAACGAACACTAGAAGAACACCGCGAACATCACCAGAGAGATCTGAAATACTAAACCAGACCAAACCAGTGTTAGACCCTAGAGGGGTGGTGATTAGGGTCTTATGCTAATCTAATCCGATTAAATGCCAATTAA
>BQKN01000776.1:206635-253208 GCA_022839385.1 Asparagus kiusianus | reverse complement strand
GGTAATAAAACTAGCCGTTGGAAGCTGAGAGAGCGCCCGTCGGTCGACCGAAAAAATTCGTCGGTCGACCGAAAATTTCATCGGTCGACCGTACCGGTCGACCGACAGCTTTCTGTCAGCCCAGTGAGATTTTGACCTCGGGTTCGGTCGACCGGACCGGTCGACCGAATTCTGACATCCCAGAAAAACAGGTTTTTGACACATTTAAACAATTCGTAAAATATTCATTTGACTTCTGAAAATTATGAAACTTTGGGAAAAGTATTTAAACATGAAAACAAACATGTTACAAAAAGAATTTTCCAAATTGCATTTCCCATTTGTGAAAAATCATCATTTTGCAAACTAGTTCAAAAACACGAAAACTAAATATACATGTTTTTGACATTTGATATAAACCAACTTTTGAAGCTTTACAAAATGATTGTATAGACTTGATAAGAGATATAACACGTTGTTATGAAGTCTATAATCTAGAAATACAATATTTTCATGAAATTGCATATTCTATGCAATATATACAAAACACTAAATATGATTTCGCTAAATATAATCTTGTTAAACATGAAATCATATATAGGCATATAAACATGAAACAAAATAGTATTTTCCAATTCTATTCATTTGTTTCATATATAAACTCGAAAATTATTAAACCAATAACATATATGTATATATATAACTATATATATACAAAAACCAAAACGTGTATGTGTGTATATGATTGAGCTTAAAGTACTAACACACATAATATAAAACCTAAACTAATGTTACCAAAGCTAGATCTTGATCTTCAATTAAGCTTGACTTGGTACACATTGCGGATGAAGCTTGAACTTGATCTTTAACTTGAATTGCACGTTGCTTCACCGACATTCCACCAACCTCCTTTGGATATGATCGTTATGGCGCAATCCATCCATCCTCCAACAACGTTGTTTGTCTACAAAACATAGGAATGTACAAATACTAGACAAACAACATTAGTAGTAAATTGTTTGTTAAACATCATCAAAACAAGAAGGCCAACAACCAGGTCAAACTAGCTACGCCACTTTACCGTGGCTGCCTACATACCCTCCACCGGGATCAAGCCAACCGTAGTTTAGGTTGTTCTCCATATACTCTCCACCTCACCCCATCACAGCCCCGAAGGGCAATGCCCTCTTGGGTAGTTCAACACGGGCTGATATGAAGCAAGTCCAAGCAATGCTTAAACTTGCTACTGTAGGTTGTTTAAAAATTACTGCAGATAGCTGATCTCCACAGATTCAACAGATGATGAAAGATACAATCTGACGTCCTTCACATCAACAAGTGGAAGTTACAATCTGATGACCTCCGCAAACAGTCAATGAAAGTTACAATATAAAGACTTTCACAGTAACGTGTTAAGAGTTACAAATTGACAACTCACACATTCCACAAAGGCCAAGTGTAAAGATTACAAAATGACAATCTGCACAAAAGTAAAAGAAAAGAGATTACAATTGATGATCTCTACGAATCCAAATGCAGAGACCCTCTTCCGTGTCCTAGGAGCTCAAAACGCAGAGGTCACCCTACACTTCCAAGGCAAAACGCGAAGGTTACAAGATGCAGAGGTCATCAGACGCAGAGGTCGCCAGACGCAAAGGTCACCAGACGCGGAGTTCGTCCCAAGCTCAAACATGGAGGTCGCCAGATGCAGAGGTCGTCGGACGTAGAGGTCGCCAGACGCAGAGGTCACCAGACGTGGAGTTCGTCCCAAGCTCAGATGCAAAGGTCGCCAGACGCAGAGGTCGCCAGAGGTCACCAGACGCATCAAACACAGAGGTCACCCCAAACTCAAACGCAGAGGTCGGCAGACGCAGAGTTCACCCGCATTTTTCTCTCTAGAACATGACCCTTGCTTTTTTGACGCTGGAACACTTTTCAAAACTATCACATCAAGGTATGGGAATAGTTAAGGGCCTGTTATAGGGTACCTTACTGATACGAGTCGCAATGCGAGCACCTTTGATCGCGAAATTATCAAAGGTGGGTTGAGAAGAGGATGACAGAAAACACAAGAACAATTCAGTATGTGGCGAAGGAAAATACCCTCTCTAGATTATGAGTATCAAAAGATTGCAATCCCTCTCTCACAATCTCACTAGAATCGAGAACAAACTCTTAATTCTCTCTAAACCCTAATACAATGATTAGAATTTCTCTCTGATCTAAGATGATCACAATCTAAACCCTAATCCTTTTGATTAGGATCTCACTTAGACCTAAAACCCTTTAGATTTACATCTTGGCCTCTAACCTTCTTGTTTAGAACCATAAACAATCTCTATTTATAGGGTTTACAACGTGGTGGCAATCTGGTAAATAACCAAAACAAAACCCAGCTAGGATTCCTTCAAAACAAAGACCAAATCTGCCCAGGAAACCTCGATGAGTCGACTCATGACTAAGATGAGTCGACTCAGCAGAAGCATTTTGCTATCTGGAGGCGATTTCTTGAGTCCACTCATCAACCCGACAGTCGACTCATCAACTGTCACTTGACTCATCAACCCGTCAGTCGACTCATTAGGTTGAGAACTGAAATCTTTAATTCTTCCTTCTTCCGACTCGTTTCACGCTCCATCATGTGCTCCGCCGTGTCGCTTCACACCACTATTCTCAAAATATCATGAGAATCACATATCCTCAAGCTCCCATGAGGATCGTTAAGCTCCCGAAGCAGAGAAGAAGATACACACGTATCATGGCTCCCCTCTTTAAGAACTTGAAGTCCCTTTCAAGTTTAGAACTTCTGCTGAGGAAACTCTCTGGCCCCTCCATCTTTGTGGCCTTCAATCATCTTCTTCTTCCCTAATCTTTGAACTCCTTCCAAAGAAAAAGATCTCGCCTAGCTTCTTGTATTGCGATCGAGTCAGGACCATACACAGGATACCCATTCATAGGATCTGATCGCTCTGATACCAACTTGATACGAGTCGCCGTGCGAGCACCCTTTGGTCGCGGAATTACCAAAAGGTGGGTTAAGAAGAAGATAACTAAAACACAAGAACAATTCAGTATGGCTAAAGAAAATACCTTCTCTAGATTATGAAGAATCAATTATTACAAATCTCTCCCTCACAATCTTACTAGAAACGAGAACAACCTCTCAATCCTCTTTAAACCCTAATACAATGATTAGAATTTCTCTCTGATCTAAGATGATCACAATCTAAACTCTAATTCTTTTGAGTAGGATCTTACTTAGACCTAAAACCCTTTAGATCTACATCTTGGCCTCTAACCTCCTTGTTTAAAACCTTAAACAATCCCTATTTATAGGGTTTACAACGTGGTGGCAATCTGGTAAATAACCAAAACCAAACCCAGCTAGGATTCCTTCAAAACAAAAACTAAATCTTCCTAGGAAACCTTGATGAGTCGACTCATGACTGAGATGAGTCGACTCATGCTCACCAGTCGACTCATGGTCGACTCAAAACGAGCACAACCTATGCTGGCCTGCATGAGTTGACTCATGATTTCATGAGTCGACTTAGTAGAAGCATTTTGCTATATAGAGGCAATTTCTTGAGTCGACTCATTAACCCGACAGTCGACTCATCAACCCGTCAGTCGACTCATCAGGTTGAGAACTAAAATCTTTGATTCTTCGTTCTTCCGACTCGCTTCACGCTCCATCCTGTGCTCCATTGTGTCGCTTCACACCACTATTCTCAAGATATCATAAGAATCACCTATCCTCAAGATCCCATGAGGATCGCTAAGCTCCCAAAGCAGAGAAGAAGTACACACGTATCACTTACTCCATGATAACCCTATGAATAGGGTTGGATCTCCAGCAAATAAGAGGTTGGACAAAGAGGAGAAAAGGGGGATCAAAAGAGAGAAGAAAGAGAAGGAGAGAGGCTTCTTGGAGAGGATTCTTGGAGCTTTCTTAGTGCTTTTCTTGGAGCTTTTGGGCTTGCTTTTTAAACCCATTTGGGTTAGTTTTCTTGGAGTTTCATCTTCTCTCTAAAATCAACCCTTCTTGGGGATTTAAACTCGACTAGAGTTTCTCAACTCTCTCACAGAGAGTTTCTAACTTGTTCAAATAAGTTTTCTTCAAACTCGCCTAGAGTTCTTAACTCTCTTACAGAGAGTTTCTCAACTTGCCTAGCAAGTCCCCCAAACTTGTGTAGAGTTCTGAACTTTGCCTTGCAAGTTCTTAACACTCTCACAGAGAATTCTCAAAACTCGGCTAGAGTTATAAACTTACCTTGCAAGTTCTCTCAAGGTGTGAAGTCAAGGAGAGAAGACCAACGCCCCACAAGTTGAGGTGCTCGGATTGTCAATAGGATACAAGATTCAAACTCCCATCGCCATAAAGAAAGAACCTAGTTTTAAACAAAGGGAGGGTTTCATCATTCCCTCTTTTGTAAATCGGGGAACCGATAAAGAGAATTATAGTTTCTTTTTCTAAGTCAGTTAGAGAGAAATTATATTGAGAGTATTGTAATCATTCTTTTTCTAAGTCAGTTCGAGAGAATAACACAGATTCAATTCTCGATTTTCTCATAATTTTCCGTACAAACAAAAGATGGCAACTCCGCTAGGGATGATTTCTTTCACCGATGAAGAAGTGGTGGCGTAATTTGACACCCAACTAGTTGGGACTACTGTGAAAACTCTAACTATAGAGTTTGACCAAGCTAAGTATGAGGAGTTTCTCTCCTCCAGGTCCCTTAGCCCCAAGGCTATGTGCAAGGCCCGTAAAGTCTCTAAAGAGACTAAAGCTCCACCTATAGCCGACCCACCAAAGGAGAGTCTCTCTCTTAGGTTAGACTGTTCAGACAGTCCCTCCTCTAAAGGAGAAGACTCAGCTCTAATGGAACTTCTCAATCGAGTTGAAGATCCTATATCCATACCCAAACAACAGGTATTGGGTCGCAAAAGGCCTATTGAAGCAGCGCAATTGATCTCTATGTAGGAAGATGCAACTGTAAAAGTCTTAAAACAGGCCAAGAAGAACGCTGCTTGTCGAAGAAGGAGATGCTTGTCGAAGAAGGAGATCCCATCGACGAGCACAACTTCGAGCAAGCCCAAACGTAGTCCTGAGCTTCGCGTTTCTGCTTCTGAGCGCGAACTCTGCATCTTTGTGCCCAAGCACAAGCTTCACCGAAGCCAGACCGAACGCAGCCCTCAGTGGCGCATTTCACAGTCGAGACGCGAACCTTAGGTCTGTACTGAATGCAGACCTCAAGACTGTGTTTCCTAGTTAGAGTGCAAATCTCACGACCACGAAGAGCCCGACCCTCGCATTACTGAGCCTGAGCATAGAGGCCAGCTCCACATTGAGCATGAACATCAACTCTGAGTTTCCTCTCCAAAACACGACCTTCGCATTTCCTCTCCAAAATGCGACCTTCGTGTTTCATCTCCTCAACGCGACCCTTGTGTTTCAATGTTTAAATGTGACCCTCGCATTTCTAATGTTAAACGCAATGTGAGCCGTCACGTTCAAGGAGATCGACACGGATTCAAGATCCATGTTCGTCAAGAACCCGCCTTGTCTAGCCACAGACAGGGGGTGTCAATCCAAGTCTCCCCTTCAATGAGTAACTCTTCTCAAAGCTATGTAACAGATTTAGAGAGTTGTTATCGAGAGAAAGACTGGTTCAACCAGTCACGCATTCATGTCAATGTGAATGATTGATTTTCGTAGTCCTATCAGGATGTCGGTGCTGCTCACATGCAACCAAGCCATCGGTGTTCGACCGATTAATAAATGTCTCCTCATCGAGGTCGTATAAGCGAGGACGCTCTTACAGGACGAAAGCTTGAAAGAGGGGGTCACCAATCCCTAGCTCCGACGAGTCAGTGGAGGATCAACCCCATGGCTTGAAAGAGGCTTTGAACGGATCTGATGGAATTTTTCGACGTACCCGGATGCGGAAAGGAGTCATACTCCCTGTTAACTACTGAAGACTAGATAGAGGGATGAAGTCTGATGACGAACATTCAGCTATCGTAGAGTCTCAATCCTCTAGCTCCTCCGCAGAACATGAGAGTTCCGCTTATATGGCAGGAGGCCCCAAAGATCTCACAAAGAGACTTGATGAGTAGCAAGTCATGCTCAGATCACAACAAGAAACCATCAATGAACTTCGAAACATGATGGCCCAGTTGGTCGCAGACAAAACTAAAGTCCAAAGGGCAAACTCCCCATCTAGGCATAAGACTTTCCAAAAGGAAAGGTCATCTTCATCAAAGGGAAAGAAAAGGTGATTGATAATACTGCTTCCGACCAAGAAATCCACAACACAGGTTCTTCCTCTGAAGAAAAGGAGGAAACTAAAAATGAGCAAAACTCTCAATCTACTAAGATGGAGGAATTAGAGGCCCGCCTTAATGCCATTACAAATAGAAGCGAACTCCAAGAGGAGGGGGTTGTTAGGCCTTATCCTTCCGAATGGGATGCTGCCCCATATCCTTCAAAGTTCAAGGTCCCAACCCTACAGGCTTTTGATGGCATGGGATCCCCCAATTGTCATATCTATTATTTCAAGTCACAGACTGGAAATATGATAGCAAATGATGCAGTGTTGACTCTCATTGGCACCCTCAAGGGGATTGCCTTTGAATGGTTCATGAAACTACCTACAGGATCTATCCAGAAGTGTGCAGACCTAGATAGATTATTTCTGGCCAGGTTCTTCGAAGATGACTCAGAAGTTTTGGTCCCTTCTCTTCTTGCCACCAAGCAAAGGAAATGAGAACCCATAAAAGTCTTTGTTGAAATATTTCGAAGCATGGCTCTCCGATGCCCAACAGGTATGACACAAGCAACTATGGTGGAAACCTATCGACACAACTTACAGACCGGTCTCTTAGCTCAGATGGGGATCACAGAATGTTGTTCATGGAAGCAACTAGTCTCTCAAGGCGAACAAGCTGAGGAAATCGTCGCCAGGGTTAAAGCTGAAGAGGAAGGTAAGCAAAGACAACCTGCGCAATGTGGCCAAAATAATGCTCCCCGATCTAAGGGGAAAGATATTCTAGCCACTGAAACTAACACTCGAGTGCCACCTGTTAAGTAGGGAAAGGCATCGAGCCATCCAAGAACATCCAAGCAGTACTCCTTCAAAGAGGATCATGTGATCACTCTCTTCAAGCTACTTCAGAAGAATAACAAGTTGAAGCTTCCTGAAGTTAAAAAACCTGAAGAAGCAGGAATGGTGGAAGACCCTAACTACTGCATGTACCATAAAATGCTAGGTCATCCAACGAAGAGATGTTATATCTTCAAGGATATCTTACAAGGTTTGATTGATGCCGAAGTGCATAAATTAAGGCCAGAACAAAAGATCGTGTCTACTAACATGATATCGGCCCAATTCGGAGATTTCCCACTTGTTGCAGCTCTGGATGGTGTTGTTCCTATCCCTAAAGGGGAGTTACACATGAGAAACATTGACCCACACGGTCAAAAGGATAAAGGATTGGTACCATTTACCACTTCGAAATGAGAGATAATGTGGGTCCATCCTGATCTGCTTGATGACCTGCAGTGGTCCAGAGTATCAGGGAGGAAGAAGAGAAACAAGGCTAAAGCTTCCAATATGATTAGCCCCTCTCTGAATGAGGATGATGCTCATCAGTCCCCTCTCACTGACTTGGAGGAAGAGAAAATAGACCTAGTAGCCGAGCAAGGAGCAAACCCGGGAGCAGGCACCAGGTCAGGGAAGACATACTTGAAGAGGTATGATCAAACTACCGAAGAAACAAGAAAGCTAGCCGAGGAGGCTGGGGGATCCCTTCCTGAAAAGCCAACCGATAAAGGGAAGCCGAAAGAAGTTTGTTATAACAAGAACCTCCTCCAACCAGAGGCAGGAGGGTCAAGCGCTCCCTTCCACTTCAATGTCATAGAGTAACTGGCTAATACCCCTACCATGATCATTCTTTATGAGCTTTTGAGACTGTCCAAGTCCACAAGAAGGGCTCCGATTGAAGCTTTAACGGATATAGAGAGCTTTATTACTCAAATGCCTGTCATCCCAGAAGCTACCGAAGGATCTTCTCGCGCACAATGCTTACAAGCTACAAAGAGTTTGCCTTGCATATCGTTCACCCAGGAAGACATGCAAATCAAACACAAGCATGACCGACCCTTATATTACACATGGTATATTGGGTCTTTGGAGATCAATCGTGTCTAAGTCGACCCGGGATCCACCCTCAGTATTATGCCATATAGAGTTATGCGGTTCTTGGGGATTCCTCTGCACCGACTATGTTAGACCCTAGAGGGGGATGATTAAGGTCTTATGCTAATCTAATCCGATTATATGCCAATTAAAATTAATTAACAAGTTATCCTAGCAAGTATGAAATACAACAAGATATGTAAGCTAGGATAAGCAATATGAACAACAAGATATATCCTAACAAAGAGATATAGGCAATGTATGTGCAAGGATATATAAACTCAAGGGTAAACAATCTAAACTAGATAGTGGGTAATATAATCAACAAGCAATATACAAAGGCGATATAAGATATGAACATAAAAGTAAGTGCGCCAATGCAATCACAAACAAACAATATGATTACGGAGTTCGGTCCCCACGACCTACGTCTCCGCTCCTCACCTCGAGGAGATCTCCACTATCAAAACCGGGTTTTCTACGTTCACCCGAACAATGTTTACACCTCACAATACAATCACTATGCAATCACACCTCACACACTAAGTGTTGGTCCTAGCCCGTGTCCTCCTCCTCAAGTGCTCGGTTACAACCTCTCCCTAGGCACGTCAACCGATGCCACTCCTCTTGGATTCGACCCCGTCTCTCACCACACACTCCTCACTCGGTGTACAAGTGTATTACAAAGTGATTCTCAAGATAAGCACAATATAAATCAAATGATTGTTCTCTAAACAAGGTGAGAACTCAATTAAGCACAACTCTTAGTCACAAACCCACAACCCCAAATTATACTATGAATGTAAATACAATAAGCTCAAAAAGGTTGTGTGTGAATAAAGAGATATAAATCAAAACTAAACTCAATGTAGTTCTAGCTTAATAACAATGATAATCAAATATATAAAAGAGCTAGAAATAGAGTTTAGAAAACTTCTCAATAGAGGTAGAAGGAGAATAGTTGGATGCCCAAACACCAATAGATGATCTCCTCAAGCTCTTGTAAAATTGATTTCTCAAACTCAAACTTTCCAATGCTTAAAAGCTTTTTAAACACACTTAAACCAAACTAAAACCTTTTTTTTTTAAACTCTTTTAAACTTGGTTAAAAACTCTCTTGGATGATAGAAAATAGTTATGGCAAAGGGGTATATATAGGCTTGAAGAAACCAACCCCAAAAACCCCAAAAAATCATTAAAAAACAAAAACAGCAACTAGCCGTTACTGTACAACGGTCGGCTGCTACAGTAACTTTAGTCGACTGGTACTGTAGCACGGTCGACCGCACTATTTACCGACAGTTTCTGTTTTCGATAGATTCTAGAATTTTGCATATCTGACTTTGTGAAATCAATTAAAATAGTAAATCAACTTCAAAAATCATGAAATTTTGAGAGAATGTTCTAGACATGCAGATGAACATGCTAGAGAAAGAATTTCTGAAAACTCACTTCCCAGTTGAGAGAAATAAACGTTTGAACACAGATAAACAGTTTCTAAAAATCTGCTGACATACACGATTTTGTAAAATCAATTGGACACAGTAAATCAACTCCAAAAATAGTAAAATTTTGAGGGAAGTTTTTAAACATGTAGAAAAACATGTAAAAAAGAATTTCTTGAATATCACTTCCATTTATAAAAACTCATCTGTTTTGTAAAACATGCACGAACATGTGCACGAACAAAAACATGATTTTGTAAATTCCATTAAACATAACAAATCAATTCCAAACTTGATGAAACTTTACAAAATGTTTGTAAACATGAAAACAAACATGTTAGAAAAAGAATTTCTCAAATTGAATTTTTATTTGTGAAAACTCATGTACTTTGCAAGTGTGTCCAAAGCATGAAAACCCAAAACCATGCATGTATATATATAACTATATATGTACATACAAACCAAGTACGTATGTGTATATGATATTGAGCTTAAGGTACTTAACACACATAATATAAAGCCTAAACTAGATTACCCAAGCTTGATCTTGATCTTCAATAAGCTTGACTTGGTATACATTGCGGATGAAGCTTGAAGTTGATCTTTAACTTGAATTGTATGTTGCTTCACTCCACATTTCCGCCAACCTCCATTTGATATCGTCGTTAAAGCACTATTCCATCCAACCTCCAACTACGTTGTTTGTCTATAATAAATAAGAAAACACAAATACTAGACAAACAACATTAGAAGTAAATTGTTTGTTAAACATCATCAAAACAAGAAGGCCAACAGACTAAACTCAACACAGACCACTATCTTCGGCTTCAACGCTAACAGCACACGAACCATGGGCAAGATCAAGCTCAAGTGTCAAATCGAGGATCTCAGATCAGAAGTGACCTGCTACATCATAGATGCGAACACATCCTACAATCTATTGTTAGGACGACATTGGATTCATACAAATCGTATTATCCCGTCTACCCTCCATAAAGTGATGAAGTATGTCGATGATAAGGGAGAAGTCAGAACCCTGATAGCCCAGGGACAACCATTCAAGGGTGTGGAAAACTACCATACTGATTCAGTTTTCTACCTGGACTCCCAAGAACCAGAGAAGCTAAAAGAAGATTCTGGTAGCGGCAACGAAGCAAACGACGAACCCGAGCTTGGACTTGAGGAAGAATGTCTGTGGGAATTAGATTTGAATGTAATGAGCCAGAATGAGCTCAAAAACAATGATGTATCCAGTGAGGGCGAGTGGTACATTAATGAAGATTTCAACTTGGCTTACTTGTCTGACGTATCCTCTGATGCAGGCACAGGAATAGATCTATGGCATGCATTGTATACCGAAGCATCGCTTACCCTGCCGCCCAAATCATCTTTCACTACATTCGAAGAGATGGAAGACGCCAAGAGAGCCTTCTTCATAGTCCCAACCAAGAAGAGTTGCCAAAGGCCAATCTATTTTAGGAAAGTCAACCCTGGGCCACCTGATCAGGGAAGTTCAGAGGAAGACCTCGAAATCCCACAATTTCATCATTATGGGTTCAAGTCCCTCAGTATGATGAAGAAAATGGGTTATGACTTTAATAACCCGAAAGGTTTAAACTTCAAGAAAGGAAGACAAGCACCAATTCGGTCTTTCACTCCAGAAGGAAAACCCCATGATTATTATCATAAAACTGGGAGAGGATTAGGCTACGTTTCAACGCCTCCCTCTTCATAAAATGAATGTCTATGTCAGGACCACTCATCTGGAACATCATCATGGGACTCAGATGTTAGCATTGGTGCAGTCTTCAAGGGCTTGTCTGTGAATATGACCTCATCTAGTCATCCAGATGAAGATGAAGAGGATGATGAAGAGTTGATTAAATCGACTGGCGATCCATGGATCAAACGCCTTAACATTCTATGGGACATGCGTTTCGAGCGACGTGAGCCACCCACGAAAGATAAGGTGATCCAGATAAACATTGGAGATGAAACCGATCCCAAGCCTATTTTTATAAGTGAAAGCTTATCACCATCCGAGAAAGAGGACCTTATATCTCTCATCCAAGAATATATAGATGTCTTCACCTAGAACTATGAAGACATGCTTGGTCTTGACCCAAAAATAGCCGTGCATCGTCTTAACATTGATCCGGATGCGAAACCCATTAAACAATAACAACGTCGGTTTCGTCCAGAGATCATGGAAGCAATTGAATCAAAAGTTAAAAAGCTTATCAATTCAGGCTTCGTCAGAGAGGAACAACACCCTGATTGGGTCGCTAACATTGTCCCCATAACCAAGAAAAATGGGAAAGTCAGGATTTGCATCGACTTCCGTGACTTAAATGTTGCATGTCCAAGGGATGAGTTTCCCCTTCCCATCACGGATGTCATGATTGACAATACTTGTAGGTATGAGAGAATGTCTTTCATGGACGAATTCTCAGAGTATAATCAGATTAAAATGCACCCTAAAGATGAAAAGCACACAGTTTTTAGAACACCACTGGGGGTGTACTGTTATACAGTAATGTTGTTTGAACTGAAGAATGCTGGTGCAACCTATCAGCATGCCATGAGCCCGATCTTCCATGAACATCTTCGCAAAAAGGTAGAGTGCTACGTAGATGACATTGCAGTGAAGAGCCAGAAGAAAGGCGACCATCTCTCAGACTTGAAGATGATGTTTGACATCATGCGAGTACATAAACTGAAGATGAACCCCACCAAATCTTTCCTAGGGGTATCCAGCGGTAAATTCCTTGGGTTCATAGTTACCTCTAAAGGTATTTCCCTTGATCCAGAAAAGGTTCGGGCTATCCAAAAAATGCAGTCTCCAAAGAATATTAAGGAACTCAGAGGCCTATAGGGCAGATTAGCTTATATCCGAAGATTCATATCAAACCTCTCATGACGCTGCCAGCCCTTCACTAAGTTAATGAAGAAAGGGGTCTCCTTTGTTTGGGATGGAGACTGCCAAAAGGCATTTGAAGAGATCAAGCAATATCTCACTCAGCCGCCCGTTCTAGTAGCCCCGGTGACAGGAAAACCATTCCTGTCATATGTGAGGACCGTGGAACATTCTCTGGGAGCTTTATTAACTCAAAACAATGATGATGGCCATGAGCAGGTAATCTACTAACTCGGTAGAACCATGATTGGAGTTGAACACCGGTACAATTCGGTAAAAAAAGAATGCCTTGTCTTGGTCTTCGCCATTCAAAAAATACTGCATTACTTAGTTGGACAAACTATTCATGTTATCTCCAAAGTGAACCCTTTGAGAGTTCTCGTGATGAGACCTTCTTTGCTAAATTGCTACCTTGCAAAATGGGCAATACTTCTATCACAGTATTCAATGCAGTTCATGTCTTAGAAGGCTGTTAAAGGTTAAGCCCTGGCAGATTTCTAAGCTAACCATCTGGTGCCTGATTCTTCCAGATTATATGAAGACTTACCAGACGAAGTTGCAGAGGCTTATGTAACTCAAGGAGTCATGCAAGTATGGAAATTGTTCTTCGACGGTGCATCTAGAGCAAGTCCTGATGGAGGAATCATAGCCGGTGTGGGGGTTGTGCTCGTATCCCTAACTGGTCAGGTGAACCTAAGAGGATTTTCCTTAATCGAGCCATGCACCAACAATGTAGCGGAGTACAATGCTTTGCTACTAGGAATGCAGCTGGCCAAGGAGCTCAACATCCAATACCTTGAAGCTTACGGTGATTCTCAACTCATCGTAAATCAAGTCCGAGGAGAATATGAAGTGTATAATGAGGATTTGGTCCCATACCACTTTGCGGTGCTAAAGTTAGCTCAAAATTTTGAGGGTTTCTTTATCGGACATGTTCCACGAGCCCGTAACGCCTATGCAAAGGCCTTAGCTTCGCTAGCAACTTCACTGGCATTGTCACCAAAGACAGAAACAAAGATACTCGTGGCAGGCCGTGATTTGTATCACCCCAAGTTCCCTCTAGGAAATCGCTCAGAAGAGGCAACAACAGAGATCATTTGCGAAACTTCCACAGGTCTTGAACTAAGAGATTGGTGATTCTCATTCATCGACTATGTCTTGCACGACATACTGCCTGATGATTCTAAAGAAGCGGCTGTCGTCAAACAGAAGGCCCTTCGATTCTATTATGATGCGGTATCTCGAACTTTGTATCAAAAATCGCATGATGGAATCTTGCTTCGCTGACTTTCCAGGAAAGAGGCGCAAGAAGCTCTCAGAGAAGCTCACGACAGAATGTATGGAGCTCATCAACCCAGAGCTAAACTAGGGGTGACTCCATAGGCTCAGCTATTACTGGCCTAAAATGATTGATGATGCCGTCAATTATGCTAAAAGATGTCACGCGTGCCAGATCCACGGTGATTTCATTCATCAAGCACCAGGGAATCTGCATCCAACATCTCCGTCTTGGCCATTCGAGATGTGGGGAATGGATATTGTTGGACCCATTTTTCCTCCAACATCCAAAGGGCATTGGTTTATCTTGACAATAACCGATTACTTCTCTAAATTGGTAGAAGCAGTTCTTTTGAAGGAAGTCATGGCTTCGGACGTGGTCAAGTTCATCAAACACCATGTCGTCTACCGCTTTGGCGTACCCAGGCGAATAGTTCATGACAATGGAGCCCAATATATCAGCTACAATTTTTAGAGATTCTGCAATAAGTTTAGAATCCAAAGCATTACGTTAACAACATATTATCCACCAACTAATGGCCTTGCAGAAGCTTTTAACAAAATGATCGTAAAGCTTCTCAAGAAGTTCGTCTCCAAAAGCTGACGCGACTGGGACGAACGACTCGGCGAATGTCTATGGGCCTACCGCACCACGGTGAGAACCCCGACAAATGCTACTCCATTCTCTTTGGTGTATGGCTGCGAGGCTGTACTCCCATTAGAAATTTAGATCCCATCCTTGAGAGTTGCCCTTGCGACCGGGATAACATCTGAGGACCATCATCGACTACGCCTTCAAGAACTAGAAGTGTTGGATGATAAGCGACTTCATGCTCAACAACAAATCGAGTTATACTAAGCCCGAATCTCCAAAGCCTACAACAAAAAGGTCAAAGAAAGGATCTTTAGTAAAGATGATCTTGTATTAGCAGTCAGATGACCCATGGTCATGACGCACGAGACGAAAGGGAAGTTCAATCCCAAATAGGAAGAACCCTTCGTGGTAGAGTCAGTCTACTCGAATAGAGCCTACCGTCTCATCAATCAAAAATGTGATAGGCTCATGATACCAATCAACGGGAAATTTCTCAAGAAATATTACTCGCAGAGAATCATAGGACCCCCCCCCCAGCTGAGTCTAAAAAGAGAAACTGAACCCACTTAGACTGGGGGTTGGTTGCTTGGAATCCACTGGATTAAGAGTAACAAAACTTTCACGTCGTCAAGTTAATATTACACTTCTGATGATCATCATCCCCATGGAGTATAACTTCAGTCTGTTTCATATTTAATATGATTATCTTCCCTGGTGACAAAATTCATGTCATGTTAACACTACACCTTTGACAGTCAACTTATCAATCCTCTCCAATAGGATGATAGGTCCACAAAGTTGTTCAAATCATAACAAAATTCATGTCATGTTAACACTACACCTCTAACAGTTAACTTATCTATCCTCTCTAATAGGATGATAGGTCCACAAAGTTATTTAAATCACAACAAAATTCCTATCATGTTAACACTGCACCTCTGACAGTCAATTTATCAATCCTCTCTAATAGGATGATAGGTCCTCAAAATTGCTCAAATCGTAATCTTCCCCAACAAGATGATAAGTCTCTAAAAACTTGTTCAAATCACAAGTACAAACCCGTCAAGTTAATATCACACCTCTGACGGCCAAACCATTTTATCGACTCTCTTCAATAGAACGATAGGCCCATAAAATACGGTTAGGTTAACATCACACCTCCAACAGTCAAACCCCCAATGAACTTGTTAGGTCTATTTTGAAAAAAAATAGCAAGTCTTCATTGTAGAATCCCCAGCGGATTGAAGATTTTCTGGAGTTATCCTAGTGATAATGAAGAAAATTTTTGAATTTCACTCTAAGTGAAAATTCATGCCAAGTTAATACTACATATCTGGCACTTCTAACTTTCTTTCAGTGTTTCAAATGAAAACATAACACAAGAAGAAACGGCGGCAAAGTCTATGTATTCAATATCATAGCACTAAGCCTAAGAGAGTTCATTCTTTTAGCACAACGTTACATATGGAACGAACTTAGAAAATCCACATGCTAGCCCGAATCAAAAGGTAGTCAGTAAAGGTTTATCAAATCCATTGATGGCTAAGAGTTTGCCAAAAATCCTATTGTATGCAGAACCATGAAAATCATTTTGCGATCCAAAGTATTCCAAAAATTCGTTCCAGTGAACCACGAACTTTCGAATAATTTGGAGGGAGTTCTATAGGCTGTTTAAAAATTACTACAGATAGTTGATCTCCATAGATTCAACAGATGATGAAAGATACAATCTGACGTTCTTCACATCAACAAGCGGAAGTTACAGTCTGACGACCTTCACAAATAGTCAATGAAAGTTATGGTGTAAAGACTTTCATAGCAACGTGTTAAGAGTTAAAAATTGACGACTCTCACATTCCACAAAGGCCAAGTGTAAAGATTACAAATTGACAATATGCACAAAAGTTAAAGAAAAGATATTACAATTGACGATCTCTACAAATCCCACGGAGACCCTCTTCCACGTCCCAGGAGATCAAAACGCAGGAGTCACCCTGCACTTCCAAGGCAAAACACGGAGGTCACCAGATGCAGAGGTCTTCAGACGTAGAGGTTGCCAGATGCATAGGTCGCCAGACGCAGAGGTCGCCAGACGCGGAGTTTGTCCCAAGTTCAAACGCGAAGGTCGCTAGATGCAGAGGTCATCAGACGCAGAGATCGCCAGACGCAGAGGTCACCAGACGCGGAGTTCGTCCCAAGCTCAGATACAGAGGTCGCCAGACACAGAGGTCGCCAGAGGTCACCAGACGTGTCAAATGCAGAGGTTGCCCTAAACTAAAACACAGAGGTCGCCAGACACAGAGTTCACCCGCATTTTTCTCTCCAAAAAACGACCCTTGCATTTTTGACGCTGGAACACTTTTTAAAACTGTCCCATCAAGATATAGGCATAGTTAAGGGCCTGTTATAGGGTACCTTACTCCATGATAACCCTATCAATAGGGTTAGATCTCCAGCAAACAACAGGCTGGACAAAGAGGAGAAAAGGAGGATCAAAAGAGAGAAGAAAGAGAAGGAGAGAGGCTTCTTGAAGAGGATTCTTGGAGCTCTCTTAGAGCTTTCTTGGAGCTTTTCTTGGAGCTTTTTGGCTTGCTCTTTAAACCCATTTGGGTTAGTTTTCTTAGAGTTTCACCTTCTCTCTAAAATCAACCCTTCTTGGGGATTTAAACTCGACTAGAGTTTCTCAACTCTCTCACATAGAGTTTCTAACTTGTTCAAATAAGTTTCCTTCAAACTCGCCTAGAGTTCTTAACTCTCTTACTGAGAGTTTATCCTAGAAAGTCCCCCAAACTCGTGTAGAGTTCTGAACTTGTCTTGCAAGTTCTTAACACTCTCACAGAGAATTCTCAAAACTCGGCTAGAGTTATAAACTTGCCTTACAAGTTCTCTCAATGCATCAAGTCAAGGAGAGAAGACCAAAGCCCCACAAGTTGAGGTGCTCGGATCGTCAACGGGATACAAGATTCAAACTCTCATCGCCACAAAGAAAGAACTTAGTTTTAAACAAAAGGAGGGTTTCATCCTTCCCTTTTTTGTAAATCGGGGAACCGATAAATAGAATTATAGTTTTTTTCTAAGTCAGTTAGAGAGAAATTATATTGGGAGTATTGTAATCATTTTTTCTAAGTCAGTTAGAGAGAATAACACAGATTCAATTCTTGATTTTCTCATAATTTCTCACGCAAACAGCTACCTGTGACCATCATAGTTAATATGTTCGTGAGATTCTCATTCGTATGCACCTTCATGAGAGAAATATCGGCTTTCTCTATGACATCCCACACGATGATACCTGACATCGATATGCTTGGTATGAGCATGATGAACTTGATTCTTAGCTAAGTGAATCGCACGCTGACTGTCGCACCACAAGTTCATATTCTCCTGCTCAATCCCTAAATCATCTAGAAGACACCACAACCACAATCCTTTCGTCACTCCCTCTGCTATGGCTATATACTCGGTCTCTGTAGTAGAAATTGTCACTGTAGCCTACAACATCAATCACCAACTAACTGGAGCCCCATGTATTCTGAATACATAACCAGTAGTAGATCGTCATCTATCTAGATTGGTCGTATAATCAGAGTTAACAAACCCATCAATCTGACATGTATCTCCACCAAAACACAACCCTATATCAACAGAACCCTTCAAGTACCTCAGGACCCACTTCACTACTTCTCAATGCGCCTTTCTAGGATTCGCCATGAATCTACTGACCACACTGATCACCTGTGAAATATCTGAGCGTGTATACACCATGGTGTATATCAAACTGCCAATTGCACTAGCATAAGGAACTTGCTTCATGTGTGCCTTCTCTTCCGCTGTAGTAGGAGATTGTTTACCTGAAAGCCTGAAGCGTGGAGCCAATAGAGTCACCACTGACTTAGCACTTTGCATCCCGAACCTTGTGATAACCCGCTCTCTGTAGCCCTTCTGACTCAAGAACAATTGTCGATTCATCCGCTCTCTTCTAATCTCCATACCCAATATTTTTCTTGTAGCATCCATGTCCTTTATCTCGAACTCTTTACCAAGTTGAGATTTCAGCCTATCTATCTCTATCCTGCTCTTAGAAGCAATAAGCATGTCATCCACATACAAAAGAAGATAGATATAATGACCTCCATGAAGCTTCCGGATGTAAACACAACAATCATAATCATTTCGAGAAAACTCATGCCTCAGCATGAAGGAGTCAAATCGCTTGTACCACTGCCGGGGAGATTGCTTCAGTCCATAGAGTGACTTCCTCAAGAGACACACATGATTCTCCTTGTCCTCAACCTTGTAGCCCTCAGGTTGATGCATGTAGATCTCTTCATCCAAGTCTCCATGCAAGAAGGTTATCTTTACATCAAGTTGTTCCAGTTCAAAATCACCATGAGCAACAATACTCAATAGCACCCGAATAGAAGTGTGTTTCACCACCGGAGAAAATATCTTATTGTAATTCACACCCTCTCTTTGTCAAAACCCTTTAGCCACTAGCCTCGCCTTGTACCTTGTACCACCGAGCTCTAAAGGATATTCTTTTATCTTATACACTAACTTACAACTAATAGTTTTTCTTCCTATGGGCAATGTGACCACCTCCCATGTTTGGCTCTTCGGAAAAGATTTCATCTCCTCCTCCATGGCAGCCAACCAAATCTCACTATCTTTATCCCGAATAGCTTCATTAAAGGAGACTGACTCATCTTCCTCCACCGAGAGTGCGTATTCTACCAAATTAACCTGCTCATAGTACTTCAGGGGTTGATCAGCTCCCAGCTTCAGTATCTGCTTATATGCTCGCTTTAGCCTAGTGGAAGCCAAACTATCCTCGAGCTGCTGTAGTTATAGTGCTTGTATATTTTCCTGTTGAACCTCCTCCTACGTAAGGTCATCATCTACGTGATTTCCCACTTGAACATGACTAGAACCTGATTGGTCTTTAGTTTCTATCTCAATAACCTGAAACTTTGAAGTCCCAATAGTCCCAACACCATCATCCTTGGGCGTCTTAGCAATCATGGATTTTTCATCAAAGGTAACATCACTACTGATCACGAATTTTGAATCTTCTGTACATTAAAGATGGTAGCCTTTTACACCCTTTGCATATCCTAAGAATATAGCCTTCTTGGCCCTCGCGTCAAGCTTTCCCTTATTGACATGATAATAGACGATACACCCAAAAATCCGGAGCCTCTCATAATCTGCATGCTCCCTTGACCACACATCATAGGATGTATCACCATCCAATGTAGAATATGGAGAACGGTTCATAATATAACAACCTGTAGCCACCGTTTCTGCCCACCATTCCTTGCCCAATCTAGCATAAGATCGCATACTCATTGCTTTCTCCGGTAATATTCGATTCAGCCCCTCCGCGACCCCATTTTGCTATGGTATAAATCTGATTGTCTAGTGTCTAGCAATGTCCTCCTGATCACAGAACTTCTTGAAAGCACCATCTGTATATTCTGTACCATTGTCAAATCATAGTATCTTCAATTTATTCCCTGTCCTGTTTTCAACATCGCCTTCCACTTCTTAAATATCTCGAACACCTCATTCTTATGCTTCATAAAGTAAATCCAAGCATACCTAGAATAGTCATCTATGAACGAGACAAAGTATCTGGAACCACCCTTGGAAGTTGTCTGAGCCGGACCCCAAACATCCATGTGCACATATAATATACCTCTGCTCTTAGACTTGATTTTTAGAAACTGGATCCTGTGCTTCTTTCCATACACACAATCCTCACAAAAATCTATACAAGGTTTCTTCAGATTCTTCAGCAATCCCTCCTTACCAAGCAGATCCAGACTCTTCTTTGACATGTGCCTAAGCCGCCTATGCCATAACCATGTGTGCTCATATGGGTCTCCATCACATCATTCAGTTCCAACCGTTGCATCTCCCGTCACCGTCGTACCTGGGAGAGTGTATAAATTACCATGACGAACACCTTTCATCACTACTAGGGAACCCCGAACAACCTTCTTCACTCTGTTCTCTGTAACAATCCTATAACCACCAGAGTCTAATGCACCAACTGAGATAAGATTCTTCCGTAAGTCGGGAACGTGTCCCACATCCGTCAAGGTTCGGACCACTCCATCATGTATCTTGATCTTGATATCACCTAGCCCCACGGTTTTACAAGCATGGTTATTCCCTATCAATACAGTTTTACCATCAATGTTTCTGTAGATAGTAAATCACTTCCTATTTGTGCACATATGGTAAGAGCAACCTGAATTAAGAATCCACTTTCCGAAGATATCCTTGCCACCCGTAACGACATAGCATTCCTTCTCGCTCCCTTCCTCTGAAACATAGCTCGCTTCTTCCTTGCCTTCTCTCCTCTCGGTCTTGTTATTGTTTTCTTCTCACCTACTCTCTTATTTAGACAGTTGACCTTTAAATGCCCAACTTTACTGCATTTGAAATACGGTCTTCCCGCAAGAGGTCTTGATTTAGATCTAGACTTTCCTCCCTTGCCTTTTCCTTGCTCATTGCCCCTTCCTCTAGCAAACAATCCATGCGCATGTTCCTTGTTACCACCAGTAGCCATGTTAATGGTTGCAATCTTCCGAAGGTCATCCACTAGAAGCGTAGTTCTAGTCTCATCCATTGTCAAATTGTCCCCCACAAGCATCAGTATTTACACCAGGTTCTCATTATACTTCAGTAGAGATAGAGGTAGTAGAAGAGACTGATCCTCGTCTTCTACAATCACATCAATGTCCTTCAAATCAGATATTATCCTATCGAACTTGTTGATGTATTCTCGGATTGATAAGCCCTCCTCCATCTTACAAGTATACAATTTGGATTTTAGATAGATCTAGTTCGTTAGACTCTGTTGGACCCTAGAGGGGGTGAATAGGGTTATGAGACAATAAATGTGCAATTAAAAATAAGACAATGCAATACACCACAAAATAATATACTAAAACAATATAAAGAAGATGAGTTAGGAGATAGTTAGCTAATTGTGACACGCGATATGTTCACGATGTTCGTTCCTCCGATCTACGTCCCCGTTCCCCCATTCTCGAGGAGAATTTCACTATCACAACCCAGTTTGGAAGTTAGAACTTCTTCACAATGATCTCCTCTTAAGATCTCACAACCACACAATAGATCTCCACGAGATCAAGCTCTCCACACATTACAAATGAAAGAAAAGAAGCTCTCTTACAGCAGCCATATGGTAAGATGAGAGATTGTAATTTGAAGCTTGGGATGTGGGTTTTGTAAGTGTGAAAACAAATGAAAGTTGAAGCTCTTTTGAACAATAAACAACAAACTCAAGAAATTTTAAATGTTTACTTAGTTACTAAAGTGAATGGGGTTGGTGGGTATTTATAAGCATTCAAGAGAACAGCCAAACCCTAAAGAAACACAAAAACGTTCAAAACCGAGAAATCTAAAACCTATACAAAACTAACCGTTGGGCCGTTAGTCGACTGATATTGTTCATCAGTTGACTGATGAACTGACCATTAAAGGCTAATAACATGCCATCAGTCGACTGATGAACTCGTCAGTCGACCAATGATCTCATCAGTCGACTAATCAGTCAACTGAATAAGAAACAGAAACTTTTGGTGATTCTAGCTAGTTTCATCAGTCGACTGATCCTTTGCATCAGTCGACTGATAACAGGTTTTCAGCCTTTTCAGATTTTTGAAAATAAATTTTCAATACCTTTAAAAAATAGTAAATAAATTCTAAAAAATATAAACATTGGAAAAGTTTATAAATATAATAACAAACTTGTTTGAAAAGGAATTTTGCAAAAAGGACTCGTATTTGTGAAAACTCAACGTTTAGCAAAAGTGTCAAAATACGAGTATTGAAAATGTGTAAGTGTGTTATCCCAAGAGCTTCAAATGTAATCTATCATACTATTTGCCTACTGTTTCGAAAGAAAATTATTTTCTTCATTGAGGTATTCATTACAACTTCAGTCATTATAATAAAATAAAAAGATAGTCTTTTTATAAGACTCTTACATAATGAAAATAAAAAGTACAATTCTCGTCAAAACAAATGCAGAGATCGTTTATCGGTCTTCTGCTTGCGTAGAATCTTTGCCTGTGCCAGGGTTAATCTGTGGACTACCGAACGATTAGATTAGATCCGGAGTTTCATTGATTCGTGAAGGAATCAAAAAATCAAAGTAATTATCTCGGCAACAGCGAGATAATCAGTCTTCTCGAGATCACTGCAATGAGGCAATCTCAAGGTAAAGAATCGGGCTGCAGATATGACGAACTCCTCTTCTATATGCTAAAGAATTTGCTGAAGTCTCCTCCTCCTCTCTAAAATTCGTGGCTCTTCAGTCCTCAATTCAGCAGGGCTTCGCCGACGCTCGCGAATTCCAAATCTGAAAAAATAAAGGCCCTAGGGCTGTATTTATAGGCTTCGGGAGCTTTGTTTTCTAATAAGAACGGTTGATTCACTCTTATTCTCAGTTGTAACTACTTAACCACATTCTTGAATGATGTCTTATCAGTTAGAACAAATCCAGACGGTTAACGGTTGAAAAACGGCTCAAAACAGCCAAAAACAGATTTCGGTGACTGCGAACACCCGTGGGTGTCTCGGCCATGCTTCGGCCGAGACACTATTTGGTGTCTCGGCCATGCTTTGGCCAAGACACCATTTGGTGTCTCGGCCAAGCATTAGCCGAGACACTACTTGGTGTCTTGCCCAAACTTTGGCCTGAACTTGGTTTACACGTTCCGTCCGTTTTCGTTGTATCTTCATCGTCCGAACTCGGGATTACTTGGTTCAAGATGCGTTGGAAAGCTAATAAGGAAATCTATAAGTTCCCATGCTTGAATCACATGTGAAGTAGACGAGACATGAGGGGTTCTTCGTCTTTTTGTAAGTGATGTGCAGCTCCCGGTCCATTCGTGTTTCCATTGATCCGAAATTCTGTTGCTTCGCATGGTCCGTCGACTCACTTCATGCATTTGTCGTCGTCAAATGAGCTTCTGTGACTTGAATAGCAACGTTCATCATCTTCTCTCTATCTCAAGCCGCGTGCGGGGACCTATAGCTAATTTTTGACGCGTACACCTACATTAATCACTAGATAGAAATAAAAATGCAAATATCCCTCACATATAAAAAATACAATTTTTTTATCTTGATATTTGCTCATATCTTTGATGAAGCTTCTTGAGTGTTGTGCTCTTGATAACTTTGCTTCATCACTTATCCTTTAAGTGTTGTAATGTACCTATAAAGAAAGCTACATTCCTCTCAAGGTATAGGATAATCGACGCCCGTGCTTCCAGATCTAGCTCCTCCCAATCCTCATCAAACATATCATTGTGCTTCTTCTCCTTTCCAGTCAAAGCCTTGTGCAATTTCTGTGAAATCAATGAATTCTTCATATGCGTCCTCCAATAGGAAAAATTGTTCTTCCCATTGAACTTTTCAATATCGTACTTTCCAACTTTAACCGTCTTGCTAGTTGACGTCATCCTCCGCTTGATTAATAATCCCTTCTCTCTAACCAATTGCTCTGATACTAATTGTTGGGCGTAGAGTCACGTCCTCACATCGCGAAAACAATATAACCTGAGAGAAAACTCTAGCTTTTGTTTTCACAAAGCTCAAGCCAACATCTATGTTCCTGTTCGCAAAAGAAACAAGAACAGAAGTGAAATATCTCAATAAAGTGAGATATACACTCTTCCTCTCATCGGTTCTAAGACTGAATTGTCGAGGGAACCTACAAGCAATAGCCAACACCCATAAAATAGTAAAGACATAATATTTACGTGGTTCGGCAAACTTTTCTACGTCCACCGACGACTTGTACAATCCACAAGCTCGTCTTAAAAGAAGAAGATTTGATTTTTACCCAAAAAATTAATCTCTCTCTTGTAAAATCTCTCCAAAGCTCTCTCCTCAAGATCTCTTTTTTCTAGCCACCAAAGAAACCCTTATTTTCTTCTCTTAACAGCCAATTAACCCTATTTTTCTCCCACAAAACCCTAGAAGAAACGCGCCTTGGTATTTATAGCAAAAACACCAACATAAAGGGTGTTTCGTTGTTTCGCTGCACAAAGTCAGGTGGGCCTCTCGGAGTGAGCCCGCTGAACTCAGTGCGAGAACACTTATCGTGCTTGCAGTTCACGTGCTTGTGGCCACCACGTTCACAGCTAGTTTGACTAAAAAATAAGCCTCCTCAGACACCCCCATAATCTCTTGAAAACTAATTGTCATGGCCCAAATTTGTGGTACAGGAAATTTCTAGTCACAACAAGGAATCCATCATAAGTCATAAATAAATACATTTTCTTTCATTATTATATTATATTATGCTTCTTTTAAAAGTGCGAGTTTATGGGAAAAGATTTGCTAGACAATATTACCCTTGAAGCTTTTTATATATTTACACTGATTGTTGGCAACAATTTTTGAATCGGATTGATTTTAATGAGATAAGATAGTAGTTTACTTGAAATATTACCTACAAGCTAAAATTCCTACTCTATGTATGGTCTCATCCTGCATTATGTTGTTGTTCATCCGTATTCATTGAATGTACAAACACTTAAAAAGAAAAGCTTATCTACAATGTTTCCAAAGACCAAATCTGTGGGAGATGATCATGTGAAATTCAAACTAAAAACTTCCTCAAACTTTGACATATTTCTCGTCTTCCCTGCACAAGAAATTTCAATTATAGCTCATCCTCTCTCAGCCAAAAAGAAAAAGCAAAAAAAAAAAGGTCATTAGCCGATCCTCTCCCTAGATCAATAGCATTGGCAGCTAAACATTAAAAGTAGCTGAGCTTCATGTTGGTTGTGTAGCCCAGCCGCAGCAAGGAATGGGTCGACCCATGAGGAGAAAAGAGAAGTGCACGTGCTGGCGAACTTCGAGGCGGATGCAGGCGAGCTCCCCACGAGATCCAGATGAGCGGGCGAGATCGTGTCTGATGTAAGGCGACCTCGATGGGCTTCAGGCGAGGTCCAGGTCGAGGCGAGCTCGTGGCTTGCTACAAGCGAGCTCGAACGGGACTTCTGGCGAGGTCCTCTTGCAGGCGGGGTCGAGCTCGTGACGAGTCAGGCAAGCTCGATGTTGAGGCGACCCCTTGCAGGCGAGCTCGAGGGCTTAGACGAGGTCGATGAGGCTAGCAGGCGAGGTCGACGAGGCTAGCAGGCGAGGTCTGGATCTTCTACAGGCAAGCTCGAGCGGGGCTTCATGTGAGTTCCCTTCTGCTACGAGCTCGAGAACAGCTCACGACAGGCTGTCTCCAGTTGTCCTACGGTTTCTCCTATTAAAGGAGAACTGTGCACGAGATGAGAGGTGAGAAGAATCTTAGAGAGGCGATTCTTTGAGAGCTTGGTGGCGATGTTCTTGAGAGCGTCTTCTTCTCCCTGAATTTTTGAGCACGAGATTTCTCAAGTTAAAAATCTCTGTCATTTATTGAGATCTCCTGTAGCGGTTTTAATTTGAGGAGAGAGGAGTTTTTCCTGTTGGAAAAACTCATGCCCTTGTAAGAAGAACAGATAGTTTTTCTGTTGCTTTTCTTTTTTGAGAGATCTTAAGTTTGAGATCTTCTCTTTGCAAGCTTGTAATCTTCTTTGATATAAAGGAAATTATTTGTGTATCTCTCGAGGACGTAGGCAAGTTGCCGAACCTCATTAAAACTCGGTGTTCTCTTTTCTTGCAATAATTTTAATTTGTCGTGATTTTTTCTTTTTATTTCTTAACACAAGATCCGATAGGATAAATTCCGCATGAGATTTCATTTTTGACAGGTGGTGAGTAGCTTGAATTCCCCAACACTTCGTACCTAAGTCATTAGGCAAAGTAGAAAAGTCCATGCTCAATCTTCCGTCATCACGAAGAAAAAAGGAATTTTTCTACCTTCGCTCCTAGGCAAACATCAAAACCAAGATCGATTCTTAGTTTTTCTCATTGAACTGTAGGCGCTTCAACTTGAAATAAATACGGCTCTTTACTATGGTCCTCATGATCTGAAGACAGATGGATAAAAATGACTCTGGTATATAGTCCTCGCTATTGGAAAGCAGTCAGAAAAAAGGCTCCAATCTAGAGTCCACGCAGCTGGTAGTCTTCTGAATTTCCCTGTTATTATTGTGATTAATATTTCCTCTTATGGATTATGATTAGGACTATACTTGCAATAATATCATCATTTTTGTTGAAATCTAAAAGACATTTTGTTGATATCTAAAAGACAAAATGTATGTGGACATTACTTTGTATGTGGACTATTAATTTCATATCCTTTTGTATTCCATCATGTATCTATAAATTGTACGATGTATGGGAATGAAAATGTGTGGAATAAAAGATTACAATTTCTCTTCTTCTCTTGTCTCTTGTCTCTTGTTTTATTTCTTTTAGTATATTACAACACGTTATCAGCACGAAAGCTCTAGCTAGCCGGTTCGTAATCGTCCGTTGGTGGTAAGAGATATTTCGGTGTACACATCTTACGAGGTAACAATTTCCACATGATACTTTCTTATTTTGCTTTTATTCTGATCAGAATGATTACCTTAGTATTCCTTTAAAAAAATGTAGCATATGGTGGTTAACTCTTAAGACGTATTGATGAACTTTAAATTGAGGGGTATTAACAACAGTACTACAAAATATATTTGCCTGCTAACTTGTTACCATGTAATAAAACAGAACACACATTCTGTAGACAAACTAATAGCCAAATGATATGCAAACAAGTGTAAAGGATAAACATCTGACATGTCCCTTGGATGCAACTGCCAAAGTTTAACACAAAGTAATGCCCACACATATCATAATGAAAAAATGAACACAATGGATCAAGCACCTTGAAGAACTGGTTGATTATCAATTGAAGACTTTCTTGAGAAACAAGGTTTCAGATATTGGTCAAATGAATGAAGCACACAATTCCCAAAATTTTCTGAAATGGAGAACACAAGACTCCCAAAATTAAATATGTTTCTTTCGACTATTTCAGCAAAAGAAAAACAAACTTTTATGATGTCCACAACAATCAAGAGGATAAACTATAGTCATACGGATGTAGTTTAATCTTCACAATCATGGAATTGCATTGAGATGAAGGAAAATACCAAGTCACTGGATGATTGGTCTATCACATGCATTTGGTAAGCATAACCATAATGTTTGTTTGGTTAATAGCAGATCTCCTACTAAATACAAAAAGGGATGAATCAAGATGGGGCACAAGCTCTTGGTGTTCGGTTCATTGTTGAATTTGATGCAGCATAAAGTCATTAATATAGGAGTCTAAATGTTGATTTTTAATTAAAGGAAAATACACACATGCACACAGCTAGTTGTCACCAATAAGTTTCTTTATTCTTTTGATGAATCCATGAGTCTGTATATAAATCATATGGAATGTACCTCCTCTGTCACAGACATGTGGTATTGATATAATGTTTTACTATATAGATCATTAATTGTGTATGTTAGCTTTACAAGGAAAGTGAACTTTTACCAAAAGACATATGATTATATGCAGAAGTTCATACAGAGCATCAATCATGAAAAATTATCATAATATATCAATTTGATGCTTTTGCTTTAAATATTCTATTTGCTTGAGTTTGTGATGGTCATTGGTCGTCCGAGCATTTAAAATTTTGTGTGAATTTTAATATCAGACTAGTTTGCCAGAAGCAAACATTTGAAAGATAACCTTTATGAAGATCTTTAGAAAAAGAAGCTTGATGATTTTGGTGATTATGTGTGATCTTATTAAATGAATATTTCTAATTTTTCATACACTAATCTTTCATCCCCGTGATTAGTGCACTGTGATTATTACTTGTATTTGGCCTCAAACGATTATTTTTTCTGGACACCCTCATGATTTTTGCACGATTATATATCTTGATTCTTTAAGTATCTTTGCCCAGAAGGTAAACACTTTAAATTTTCTCTCTATCAATTAAGACGTGAAAAATTAATGCCTCACTGAAAAAGTATTTATTTTTCTGAGCAATCCCTGAAGGGTTATTTTGATCTATGAAAGCCAATAATTTGATCGAAAATTTCTTTTCCCCATTCCACACAAATAATATTATACTCCAACAGCAGTACATAACCAAGAATTGTACTTAGCATTCTGAATTGATATCTACATTAGTAGTCGCAAAGAAGCACAACCAATTGATGATTAGAAATTGTTGGGAACATGGTTGATGTTATAATATCTCTTGTATTTTGATGATAACAAATCATTATTTATCTAACATATTTTACTGCAGATTCAAGATATACATCTCAAAGCAACAATCAAGATATTAAGGCTATATCAACAACAAGATTTCAAAGATCAAAAGATGAAGTTAATCAAGTCACTTCGCGCTTCAAGAAGAAAATATACTTTACAAGAGTGATACAATTTTGTCTTTTCTTTTAGAATCTTTGTACAAGCCTTGATCACACACAACACACACTACTCACTTAGAAGATCATAGAAAATATTCTAAGTATAATCCTAAGTATAATCAACAAATAAATAACTTATTAAACTATTGAAACTATGTATAACATAGTTTCTGGCCGACCAAAGAAATGTCTGGTCGACCAGATATAACAACCAGAAACAGAGATTCAGAAAAATCTCTGTCTGGTCGACCAGATATGGACCTGGTCGACCAGAGGCTTCAGTCTCGACCATACAAGTTCCAGGAAGCTTTTCTGGTCGACCAGGCCTCAATCTGGTCGACCAAACAGTTACTTCTAACAGTCATATTTTCAAATTAACATGAACGTTTTATGAACATTTTTGCAGTTATTTTTGAAATATTTTGAACTAAACCTGTGCCTATAAATAGGTGTTAAGTTCTGAAGTTAAATAACAAGATTCCTTTCCATAAACTTTAGTTTTTCTTGAGTTCTTAATTCCATCTTTGAAGAGAAAAACTAAATGTTATTTTCAGTTTTGTTCTTGGTTAAAACTCCATTACTCTAGAACAAAAACCATTCCTATAGCCTATTGTAAGTCACTCACATCTACACATCAAGGCTTATAGAAAGAGAAAGTTGTACCATTTTGTTTCAGTTTGATAATCTCTTAAAAGAAGAGATTGTTATGGCATTGGCAATTAAAGATTGTCAAGGTTGTACTGTTTGCTTGCGGGTTGCAAGTGCTTGCGGTTTGCAAGTGGAAATAGTGGAGAAATCTCAAGCGAGGCTTGGGGACTGGATGTAGGTTGGAGGACCGAACCAGTATAAATCCTTGTGTTTGCGTATGTAATTTTCTGTGATTGTCTACACATTAGTTTGATCTTTCTTACTCTTTGTGATATTATTTTATTGAAATTTAAAGTTTCCGCATTAGATTTCATAAACACTATTCAACCCCCCTTCTAGTGTTTGAGTGTCATTGCAGCGATCCTTCAATTGGTATCAGAGCAAGTTGATCAAGGATAACAATGGCTACACCATCTACATCACAGTTCAAGGAAGGACATTCTACTCAAAGACCACCACTTTTCGATGGTTCCAACTACAACTACTGGAAGTGTAGGATGAAGATCTACCTTCAATCGATAGGATTCGATCTCTAGAACATAGTGGAGTCTGATTACAACAAGCCTACTACTCCATACTCTGAATGGACGTTGGTGGAAAGGACAAATACGAATCTTGACGCCAAGGCAATGAATGCATTGTTTTGCGCAATGGATAAGAATGAATTCAACCGCGTGTCTACTTCCAACACAGCAAATCAAATCTGGCATACACTTGAGGTAACCCACGAAGGAACTTCTAAGGTTAAAGACTCAAAAATTTCTGTTTTAGTGCACAGGTTTGAAATGTTCAAGATGAACGACAACGAGACAATTGGTGAAATGTTCACAAGGTTCACCGACATCATCAACTCCTTAATTGCGTTAGGAAAGGTCTACACACAAGTGGAGATGGTTAGGAAAATCCTCCGGGCTCTTACTTCGGATTGGGAGAAGAAGACTACCGCGATAGAGGAAGCCAACGACCTCTCCACATTGACAGTAGAAAATTTAATAGGGAATTTGATGGCATACGAGGTGCAACTTGAAGATCGGAAAAAGGATAATGAAGATAAGAACAAGAAGGTTCTTGCTTTCCAAGCATCTACTGATGATGAGGATTCCGATGACGAAGAAGAGTTTGAAATAATCACACACAAATTCAGAAAATTCTTGAAGAAAGGTAAGTTCTCTTCTAGTAAATTCAAAGATACTAACAAAGTCACTTGTTTTAGTTGTAATAAGCCAGGACACTACAAGAAAGATTGTCCCCTACAACAAAAGTTAAAGTCGAAGTCTTCTAACAATTTCAACGGGTTCACAAAGAACAAGAATGAACAAGTGAAGAACAAAAAGAAGAAGGCTTTGTCGATAACATGGGATGATAGTGACCAGTCATCTTCAGATGAAGAAGAGGAAAAAGAAGATCATCAAGCTAATATGTGCTTTATGGCAAATGAATCTGATGATGATCAAGTAAGTAATCATGATGAGTTACTTGACGCATTTAACGAATTATTTCTGAAATACAAGCAACTAAATTCTTCTTTTAAAATATTAAAAAATGAAAATGAAAATTTGAATAACACTTTAGTCTCTCCTTATGCTTCACAAGTAGAAGATCTTAAAGAGAAGAATAAATAGTTATTTTCTGAAAATTACAAGTTATCTAGTAACAATCAACTTCTTAAAAAAGAATGTGATTTCTTTAAAGTTCGTATTTCAAACTTGAATGATAATGTTAATAGTCTTAAAACCAAATATGAAACTATATCAATGAATGTAGGTAAATTTAACAAAGGAAAAGAGAATCTAGATAATCTACTTTCTTATCAATTACCTGCTAAGAGTAAACAAGGATTAGGATATGTTTCTAACTCCAGTAATGAGAAAATATACTCTTCTATGCAAAAGAAAAATCATGCTTATTTATATTCTAAATTTGTGAAAAGTAATTATCATGTACATAGTGATACATCTATGCATGCTAGTTCTAAGGTATTTTCACATAATGATAGAAAAATGCATATGAAGAAAGTTGCATGTAAAAATATTTTAAAATCCAACTACATTTGGGTTCCTAAAAATGCATGTTTAAGTGATAGAAATATATACTTATCAAATTACAAAAAGGATATTTGTGATTCTAAAAACTATCTTTCATACAATGTAGGTAAACCAAATTCTTATTGGGTTTGGTTTCCTAAATGCTAATCTCATGGACCCAAAAGTTAAAGGGTACCAAAACATATTTCTTTTATTTTGCAGGTACCTAATAAAAGGGAAACATGGATTTTAGATAGTGGCTGTTCCAAACACATGACCGGGAACAAGGACTTATTTTCTTCCATACAATTTAAAGATGGAGGAACTGTTACCTTCGGTGACAACAACAAGGGTCAAGTGGTAGGAATTGGAACGGTTGGTATGAACTTTAAAACTCTTATTAATAGTGTGTTATTAGTTGATGGTTTAAAGTATAATTTGCTCAGTATAAGTCAATTATGCGATAAAAACTATAAAATAGTGTTTGAAAAAGATTATTGCATGATATATAACAATGACATGATAATTTTATTGTTCAACGGTTTTAGAAAGAAAAATATTTATATAAACAAAATACTAGGGTTGAACCAGAAGTTTTGTATTAATTGTTTCATTATTTATTATCTCCCTTTCTATTCTCCTTTTTGTTAATGACAAAGGGGGAGATATATTAGAATATTGAAATATTGACAACTATTGCAATATTAAAATATTAACATGTATGCATTGTTATACATTATTAGGATTACTAATAAGTGCGATTTTTTGTGTGTTAAATTAACATGTATGCATTGTTGCAGGGGGAGTAAGTATGTTTAATTAAAGTTTTTCAATATTATTTGTCATCAACAAAAAGGGGGAGATTGTTGGGAACATGGTTGATGTTACAATATCTCTTGTATTTTGATGATAACAAATCATTATTTATCTAACATATACTATAGATTCAAGATATACATCTCAAAGCAACAATCAAGATATTAAGGCTATATCAACAACAAGATTTTAAAGATCAAAAGATGAAGTTAATCAAGTCACTTCGCGCTTCAAGAAGAAAATATACTTTACAAGAGTGATATAATTTTGTCTTTTCTTTTAGAATCTTTGTACAAGCCTTGATCACACACACAACACACACTACTCACTTAGAAGATCATAGAAAATATTCTAAGTATAATCCTAAGTATAATCAACAAATGAATAACTTATTAAACTATTGAAACTATGTATAACATAGTTTCTGGCCGACCAAAGAAATGTCTGGTCGACCAGATATAACAACCAGAAATAGAGATTCAGAAAAATCTCTGTCTGGTCGACCAGATATGGACCTGGTCGACCAGAGGCTTCAGTCTCGACCATACAAGTTCCAGGAAGCCTTTATGGTCGACCAGGCCTCAATCTGGTCGACCAAGCAGTTACTTCTAACAGTCATATTTTCAAATTAACATGAACGTTTTATGAACGTTTTTGCAGTTATTTTTGAAATATTTTAAACTAAACATGTGCCTATAAATAGGTGTTAAGTTCTGAAGTTAAATAACAAGATTCATTTCCATAAACTTTAGTTTTTCTTGAGTTCTTAACTCCATCTTTGAAGAGAAAAACTGAATGTTATTTTCAGTTTTGTTTTTGGTTAAAACTCCATTACTCTAGAACAAAAACCATTCCTATAGCCTATTGTAAGTCACTCACATCTACACATCAAGGCATATAGGAAGAGAAAGTTGTACCATTTTGTTTCAGTTTGATAATCTCTTGAAAGAAGAGATTGTTGTGGCATTGGCAATTGAAGATTGTCAAGGTTATACTCTTTGCTTGCGGGTTGCAAGTGCTTGCGGTTTGCAAGTGGAAATAGTGGAGAAATCTCAAGCGAGGCTTGGGGACTGGATGTAGGTCTGGAGGACCGAACCAGTATAAATCCTTGTGTTTGCGTATGCAATTTTCTATGATTGTCTACACATTGGTTTGATCTTTCTTACTCTTTGTGATATTATTTTATTGAAATTTAAAGTTTCCACATTAGATTTCATAAATACTATTTAACCCCCCCTTCTAGTGTTTGAGTGCCATTGCAGCGATCCTTCAGAAATCACAATGTCAGACTAGTTGGCTTACGAGTTGTGTTTGTAGCATATGCTATAATTCAGAAAATTACTTATACGTGTGGACAAGGGGGAACTATGAACATAGTAGGAGATCGTATCCTGTAGCCATTTTTTTGGATTTTAAATCCTCGATTGAATGCAATTCAACAAGTAACCTTGTACTCTTACAATAGTACAACTAAAAATTATATTAAGCATTATGAACTAATCCTTGTATTAGTAGTTGTTATAAACACAACCAGCTGTTGTAAGAAACCATAATGCAAGTTTAATTGGTTCAGTCGTAGTGCCTGAAGCACATGTCATAATTCAAACTAATTTTCATAAGCTTGGACGAGGGGGAGGTAATGGATCTTATTGAGGTGGTCAAGGTAAACTATTTGGTTTTTCTATATTTGGATTATATGCATTTGTCAGACAATTTTAATTTATCTTGATTTTGCTTTAAACTCTTGTGAACCTATGTGTTTTTATTAATATGTGTATATTTTAGAATTTGTCTGACCTAAAATACACCATGTTGCGATGAGTTTGAGATTTAGGGACCTAAATTCTTTTAAATTCTGGCATGAGCGATTGGGTTATCTTGGGCAAAATATGATTTGTCGGATTTCCTTAAATTAAATGGGGCATTCAAACCAAATCCAACCAACTGCATATCATAATTTTTCACCTTTATCTAATACGTGGTGAAGAAGAGAAACATTTCCCATCTGCGTATTATTTATTTGCAGTCCATGTTTCTATATTACCACCATCGTGTACCTCTATGGGACCTCAGTGAAGGTACATACATTATTTATGAAACTCTATCAATAATTTTAGTACCTATGGCCCATGTTAGGGGATCAACTTATAATTTGGTACGCTGACTGCATTTTTATTGAAGATCAATTCTCGACATTAGGGAGAGATTAGTGCCCAAAATACAAAATAATGTCAAGAAATTCCATTGGTGAAAAAGATCTTTAATATTTATATCCACGTACTAGTCAAACTGAACCAGAAGTTCACATGATAATCTGCTAAGAAAAGAGTGACTAAGCCCCATATTCATGTTGAGTATATCATTGATGATTTGGTATGCCAGAAGCTTACTGTGCCAGAAGCATATGAAAAAGATAAAAGTTCGCGGCAAACTAAATTCTATATTGAAAGACAGTCACTCTCATAACCTCCGGAAGAGGTTCATCCTGAAGATGGAATCTCCAGTAAATTGCACGTGCACTTGATAATCATAATATTAGAGATGCGGAACGGCCAAATCCAATTGTTAAGGGAAATGATGATGATTTGGTTGACATAAAATAAGAATTGCAGTGACAACGAATTTGTGAAAAAGGAGAAATATATAATAGAAATATAAAAGTTGTCGACAACATAGTTACCTCTACAGTTGCTCTTACTATCTCCAAAAATAATCTGGATCCAGAACCTAAGTCGGTAGCAGAGTGCTTGAAGCACTCGGACTAGGTGAGATGGAAAGTGGCAATTGAGGCTGAGCTGAACTCGCTAAAGTATTTTGAACTTGTAGTCGATATATCCCTGCAGGATATAAATGTGTCTTCGTAAGAAAAATAAATAAGAATTGTAAGGTGGTGAGATGTAAAGCGAGATTCATAGCTTAATGGGTTCACGCAGAGACCCGACATCGATTTAGATATAAAATATTCTCCTATTAGTGATTATATTACGTTCCGCAAGTTAATACATATGGCAGAAACTATGAATTTATATATGCAGTATATGTACGTCATGACCATATTTTTATATGTGTTATTAGACGCTAGTATTTTTATATGAAAGTCCCTGATGGACTTAAAATTCCTTAAGAGAAAACAAGAATCACAACATGTATAGCATTAAATTATAAAGGTCGTTATACGACTTGAAATAGTCGGGTAGAATGTGGTATAACCGACTGAGTGAGTTCCTCCTGAAGAGGAGATATGTAAATAATAATGTATGCCCTTGTGTGTTTATAAAGAAATTCAAAAATGGCTTATGTATTATATCAGTCTATATTAATGATATAAATGTTATTGGAACGCACAAGGAGCTTACAGAAGCTAACTCATGCCTAAAGACGGAGTTTGGAATGAAAGACTTGGGAAAAACCAAGTTTTGTCTCGGCCTGCAGATCGAGCATTTTCCCAGAAAGAATTTTTCTACACCAGTCAACCTATGTGAAAAAGGTTTTAGAAAGATTTTATATGGATAAATCTCATCTAATTAGCACATCAATGGTCGTCTGGTCCCTCGAAGTGGATAAAGACTCATTTAGACCCAAAGAAGATAATGAAGAAATGTTAGGGCCAGAAGTTCCCCATCTGAGCACCATTGGAGCACTTCTTTATCTCGCAAAATTGCACCAGACCTGATATTGCATTTGCGGTGAACTTGCTAGCAAGGTATAGTGCTTATCCTACAAGGAGGCAATGGAATGTCGTTAAACATTTCCTTCGCTATCTTCAAGGTACAAAAGATCTTGGACTATTCTATAAAAAGAAACCAAGATATGACATTGGTGGGCTATTAGGACGCTGGATACATGCCTGATCCCCATAACGCCAGATCCCAGACTGGTTATGTTTTTTCTCTGTGGTGGTACTATCGTTTCTTAGATGTCTGTTAAGCAGACCATGGTGACTACTTCTAACCACTTAGAGATTATCGCTTTATATAAGGCCTCACGAGAATGTGTATTATTAAGATCGTTGATACGACATATTTGTGGCTCGTGTGGTCTAGCAAAAGACGATATTCCCCCCACTGTCCTTTATGAGGACAATGCATCTTGTGTTGCATAAATGAGCAGTGGATATGTAAAAGGAACCATGACAAAACATATTACGCCAAAATTCTTTTATCCACATGAGCTCCAAAAGAATGGCGAAATTACCATCGAAAAAGTTCGCTCAAGTGACAATCTTGTAGATTTGTTCACTAAATCTCTGCCTACATCAACTTATGAGAAATATATTCACAATATGCATAAACTTGAAAGACTATCTTCTTCAGGGGGAACAAATTCTTAAAGAACAATCCTGAAGATTGGGCCCTGAAGGTCTATTATTATAATTTGCCCCTTTTCGCTAAGTTTTGTCCCACTGGGTTTTTCTTAGCATAGACTCAGAAGATTGTCATCATCAGGGGGAGCGAATTTTCAACGTAATCCCGAAGATTGTGCCTTGAAGGACTATAGTTGTACTCTTTTTTCCTTTTGCTAAGTTTTGTCCCACGGGGTTTTCTTAGTTAAAGGTTTTTAATGAGGCAACTAATGCAACACAAGTTTGGATCCCGAAGATCTATAGTTGTACTCTTTTTCCCTTTGCTAAGTTTTGTCCCACGGGGTTTTCTTAGTTAAAGGTTTTTATTGAGGCAACTAATGCAACAAGAATCTACTAATGTCGTGTACTCTTTTCCTCGACTAGTTTTTATCCCACTGGGTTTTTCTAGCGAGATTTTTAACGAGGCATTGACATTTTGAAGTAATGTCCAAGGGGGAGTGTTGAAATCTAAAAGACATTTTGTTGATATCTAAAAGACAAAATGTATGTGGACATTACTTTGTATGTGGACTATTAATTTCATGTCCTTTTGTATTCCATCATGTATCTATAAATTGTACGATGTATGGAAATGAAAATGTGTGGAATAAAAGATACAATTTCTCTTCTTCTCTTGTCTCTTGTCTCTCGTCTCTCGTCTCTTGTTTTATTTTTTTTAGTATATTACAACAATTTTCTTTTACTTTTGGCTATCTTGATTAGAACTGCACTAATTTTAACAGTATCATCATTTTCTTTTATTTTTGGCATCTCCCGAAAAACTTTTCATAGTCAATATTTCATTAACCTTTTTGGATATTACGTTGTTTTCATATTCTAATAACTAAACTTCTAAAAATTGTATCCTTAAATTGCTATCGGCAATGGATTACCGGTCTTTTTTATTATAAATTTGAAGTTATCAACCTTTGTTTTATCGTAGAAAATTTCTTAAAGTTAGAATAATTCATCAATTGCTCTCTCCCAGAGGCCCGGCCTTGATCTCTCTCTTTATTCAATTTTTTTACTCAATTATTGCTTAAATTATGTTATATGGCAACTTTATTAGAGAATAGTATCTATCCATCAAAAAAGTAAATAAATTCTTTGTCAGTTTGTATACTTTCCATAACTATTAATATGTTTTGCTAATGGGTTATTCATATATATGCTCCTTAAATCATGATTATTTGCAAAAAAACACCCTTTGAGTCTTAGTATTTGCAAAACTATTCTTTAAATCATCATCAACTTTGTGAAAAATATATACTCCTAAAATCAACAAATCAATTTGGTGCTAAAATTTTAACTATTTTATTGAAAGTTTTTACATCATGATTAAAAATTAGCTTATCAAAGTTGATGTTTAATTGCTTTTGAGGGTAATACTTTCTAAAGTTGATGATTTGAGGGGTAGTTTTGTAAATATTGAGATTTGAAGGGTATTTTTGCAAATACTTATGATATAAGGGGGTATATATGTAAATAGCCCTTTTCTAATTTCACGAGATGAATTATTAAAGTTCATAATTGTTTATGAACATACAAAAATGTGATCACGCATTAATTATGAACCTGCTCAATATGACAAGAAAATGATAAATTGTGCGTGTATTATCTCCCTGCTACCTTGCTTATCTGCTAAATGTTTATCAACAATGCAGCGTAAAGAAACATCCACCCAGGGTGCCTTTTGTTACTAATTATCACAAATAATAATGGATTGGTTACGGACCCTTGGCCTAAGGTAACATGGAAATTTTGAATCTTTTAATTTTTTTTTTATTTGATGAGTATCGTTTGCTTTAGAAATTGAGGTTGGAGGTCTATTAATTTTTCAAAGTAGAATTAGTTTTTAATGTTTTTGGACTCTTGACTCTTTGTTACTTTTTTTTGACATTAATGCAAAAAATTTGGATCCTTTATTAAATTAGCATTTTGATATCATGCCCTGCGCATAGGCTCCAAACCTATGGTCCTCGCAACCAATATTCTTGTGAAATTACCTATTATTATTGCGCTCTAGAAAAATTCATTATTTGTAAGATACTTGCAAAGTATGGGCTGGAAAAAATATATAAGTTGTAGACGGTCCATATTGATTGCTCCTGTACTGTAAACAAATATGTAACGTGTATAGGGAATCAATGAGTAATTCAACCACAAAAATATTAGAAATGTTAGGGACACACCCACAACCACAATCCTAACCACACCTCTACTCTCTCTATAGTGCATTGGGACCCACATTAAATTTTATTTTTAAAATTTTATGTGGGTCCCAATGCACTATAGAGAGAATAGAGGTGTGGTTTGGATTGTGGTTGAGGGTGTGTACCTAACACCCCTCCAAAAATATATGAGGAACGTATAGGGAGTCCGAAGTTCGGCTTCGGTGATACATTGCACATGGACTTTGTTATGGGCCAATGCTTGGGCCTCAATTTAAAGTCCCGCTTTAAGTAGCATTAACAAGTTAGGTAAAAGATACTTGGGCGGAAAGATGTTTGACCCAATAATTTCACTGCGTCGTACAACCTCAGCTAATTTCAAGTTTAGTGCTTGAGATTTAACATCCCGTGTTTCCCAACGCCATCTTGACCTATTTTTCCCATTCCTTATTTGGCCCCTGGGGGGTATTCATTGGGATAATTTGGGGCAAATTGGGGTAATTGTCCCAATGGGATAATTTTAGCCCATTGAGATAATTTGAGTGGGATAAAGTAGGGTAAATTGGGATAATGGGATAAATTTGGGGGCACAATTAATTACAATGTGGCACAATTACATTCGTTCCTTGTTTCTTCTTCCCACAGCCACCTCTTCTCTTCCCCTCCACAACCGGAACTCCTCAACCCCCTGCTCATCTCCCCTCCACCGATGAATCTCATAGAATTAAAAAAAATCAGGCTCAATCATCATGTGATTATCAATATCTAAAGCAGAATCCACAAGTGTCATCAGGTTCTAGTGTTGCATCAAATAAACTATCGGAAGCATAAAGTTCTTCGTAAGGGGCATTTGAAAAGCGACTGTAAACAGCAGCCACTGAAGAGATCCACCGTCGTCCGCATCCGATAGTAATTACAATTAAAAAACATCTAAAAATTCTTTTGTTTATTAAAAACATTACCTCCCCGGAGATCCAGCCTCCACCGCCTCCGTCGTCGTCGTCTTCAAGCTCATCGTCGTCGTCTTCAAGCTCGTCGTCGTCGTCTTCATTCAGTTCAGCCTCCGCCGAAGATCCAGCCTCCGCCGCCTCCGTCGTCGTCTTCTTCAAGCTCGTCGTCGTCGTCTTCAAGCTCTGTCGCGTTCAAATCTCGGCCATCCGAAGACGAGATCGACGAGGGCGGCGTCGATTCCGATAACCCTAGCTGGCTCGACCCCGATTCGGATGGCTCCGTCTTCAAGCTCCGTCGTCATCTTCAAGTTCACATCGTCGTCTTCATTGAGAACGGTGGGGAACGAAGTGGGGTAATTTGTTGTGGGGTAATTTGTTCCAGCAAACGAAGTGGGGTAAATTTTGAGGGTGGGCTGATCTTTGGTTTTTATAGGTGGGATAATTTGGGGGAAAGTGGGGTATTTGTCCCCCAATTACACCAACAAATTAATAACACCACAAAGTTAACTCCAGTTCCAATTACACCAATGAATAACATCAAACATTGTTGTTCCAAAAATTACTCAATTATCCCCCAAATTATACCAATGAATAACCCCCCTTAGCCACCAAACTGAATGAATATTATCCATCGTGGTTCCCTCAAAAAGAAAAAAATCTTAATATCTTGCATTCCTCTTTTCAAATATAAAAATTAACCAAGAATCAAGTTTTCATTCTTATTTAACCTTTTCGTAGTGAAAAAAATTAAGGAACCGTATTAACTCGATTGAAAATTTCTGATTAAAAAAACTCTAATTTAAAAAAAAGACCCGGTACAATTATGCAAAATTTGTTTATAAAAAATATCATACAAACTGTTTAAATATATTATGTAAACAATTATTCATACAATAATACTTGGTTGGAATTTTCGAATATGAGACCCTATCCTTTATCCCAAAAAAAACTCATTATTTTATTGAGCCCATCTTTTCTTTCAAAAACATTAGTGATGTTATTGAATGTAATTGTAGATATAATCATTTTAGTAGTTTCAAGATAAGAGGGAGAAAAACTTCCCTCCAAGCTTTAATTATGGGCTACGCTGTTGATCCCCTTCATCCTTAACATTTCGTCTCTTCCTCATAAATCTATGAACCTTCCTTCCTCCTCCTCCTCCTCCTCCTCCTCCTCTCTCTCTCTCTCTCTCCATTTCCGTCTTCCTCATCCTCCTCCATCCACCTCCATTCTCTTCCCACCTCCAATCTACCTCCTCCCTCATCTTTTCTCTTCCGTCTCACCTCCGCCCTCCTAGCTTAGCTTCAACCTTTCATTTCTCTAATTAAATCATGTATATTTCTTCCTTCCCTGCTCCCCCATTCTTCTTCCTTCTATGTTCCCATTTCTATTTAAATATGTCAAAGTTAAAAACCTCTGTTTTGGCAATGGCAAAATGAGAACAGGCTAAGTCTAGCTTTACTTAAACTAGGTCATAGTTAGCCCAACTAGAGTATGGTCCAAAGTGCTATTTGGCTTGTTTCCTTCAATCCCAAGAATTTTTTTTTCCCTTGGGGCATGTTTAGTTTTAGGGGCTGTTTGGTTTGCTTATAAGGCCCATGGAAACCCATTTCTAATCCTGACATCAAGTCCAGATCGGATTTTTTTTCTTTCGCGTGTTTCTTTTTGTGGGTTTCGTTCGTTAGGGTTGATGACTTGATGGGGGAAAATACGGTAAAACTCCTCCACCTTATATTTTTTTTCTCTCTGGTTTTCATCCCCAATAGAGAGAATTTGAGGGAAACCATAGCCGCCTCTAACAATTGCTCGCTGGTTTCTCTCGTTGATTGTTTTTCGTTAACGCTAGGGTTACCTCCCTTGCCTCTCTCCTCCCGCTAGAAATCTCCCGCGGCCTGCTTCGTCATTGTTTCCTTGTCCCGTGACCTTCTTTGGCTTCTTCGTCGCTGATAATTGCCATTGTTTTCTTGTTCTGTGGCCTTCCTCGGCTTCTTCGTCACTGATAATTGCTCGTGGGTTTCCTAAACTTCAAAACTTTTCTTTAAATTATCTATTTTTTGGTGAGGGTGAGGATGTTGAGATGTTGAATGTTGAGATCTGAAATTACTTCGTCGCCTGGATGTTGAGATCTTTAAATTATCTATTTCGTCGCCTGGATTATACTGGATGTTGAGATCTGAAATTGCTTCATCGCTGATAATTGTCTTTCGCCTTATTCCTCGACTTCTTAGTCGCTGATAACTATTTTTTTACCCAAAATTGCTTATTGTTATTCATGAATTGGCTCGATTGAGTAAGAAGGAGGCTTATTCCTTAATTATTTTTTAGTTATGATGATGAGATCTGAAATGCCAGTGAATGTAACTGCTTAGGGTTGTTTTTTGGTTAATTGAGGATTTTGAATTAACCTTGTTCTGCTTATTAAATCTCTGGCATAAATCTAGTCAAATTAGTGCTCAAAAGTAGATGTGTATCTAGATTTGCTCTCCTTGCGTGTCACCGCCCGCCCCCCGCCCGCCCAACACACACACACAACAACCATTTACAATTAAAACACAGGGATGGGTCTTTTACAAACGTCACAATTAATACCAAATGAACATAATAGTTATTTATCAGAATATTGAATATATATTTCTGACGTTTGTAAATTAATATCACATGAATTAAAAGTTTTGCTTGATTTTATAAATGTTCGATTAGGTGAAATTACATTTAATGTTGGATTTACCTTGTGTTTCATCCTTAATAAGTTGCGTAGCTATCTGTACTATTCGTCAATGTTCATGATAATCATATTTTATTACAATTTTATACCATCATTATCTATTTTATATGAATAAATATAATACTAATAATTATTTTTATCTTTAATTACAGGTTAATCAAAAATAAAAAGCCTAATATCTCTTCTCTCAACAAAGCCCATGAATTAATGAAGAATATATGCAAATACATGAAAGAGCCCAAGCCCAAGTCCAAAAGCCCAAAGCCAAAGCCAAAAGAAAGATGAAATCAGCGGATTGCAAAAGGAGGCATATGGGTTTCGATGCCAGCATCGATAGTTGTATCGATACCAGCATCGATGCTGATATCGATGCCTACGGGCTAGCAGTTACATATCAAAAGCTAAAATTTGCTTGTTTTGGATAAGATTTTAATCCAATGGCTCTTATTCACTGATGTTATACTATAAATAGGGGTAGAGAGTGAGGGGTTGAGGGTGTGAAAAATTTTGTATCTCCTTTTGGAGATGAGGGTTACTCTTAATTAAGAAGACCTTCCAAATTTGTAACTTTTTGTTATAATTAATAAAAGAATTTTTTTTATCACTTTAAAATTTTCTTCTCTTTGTTGGATGATAAAGATGGAGATGAAGATTAATTTGGAGGTTTGTTTTTCTTATTTTCTCTTTTATTTCTTTTCTTATTGCTTAGTAGCTTAGATTTATTTACATGTTTGTAGTAAGATTTTATTTTCTTGTTTAAATAGCCAAGAGGATAGAACCCTCTTGTCTTAGATTTATTTCATGCTTATAGATTAGATTTATTTCATGCTTATAGAGTAGATTTATTTTCTTACATTTAATTCTTATAATTTATTTTGTAGTTTTTGTAATTTATTTTGTAGTTGGATTTTAATTTCTTGCACTATTCACCTTGAGTCTAAAACCCTCTTGGGTTTAGTTTTTTTTTTTTTTTTTTTGATTCACCTTTAGGCTAGAACCCTCTAGGGAATCATCCTTTTCTAAGAAATGGATTCAATTCTAGATTACTCATATCTTTAATTGAATCCGCCATCTTTACTTTCTTGAATTTTATTTTTATTCTTGATTTTCCTTTTTAATTCTTGATTTTATTCATCTCTCCTTGTGAAAATCATTCATTCAGTATCACACCCACTCTTACTTACATTTTGTGCTTATTTACACACCATTTTTATTCTCTCCATCTCTCCACAATCATATTCACTCATCACTCCTAATTATCACGCACACAACATAAGAACCAATTTTAAGTTCTCCTACAAAACACCTTCCTCGTGAGATCGGTAAATTTTTATACTATAACTTGATTGATTGTGCACTTGCAATTTTTGGGTATATGTTTATGTTGTATCAAGTTTTTAACGCCGTTGCCGGGGAAGGTGCTTAAGTAGGATTTTATTTAATTTGGTTCTTTAACTTGTGTGTTTTTTGTGAAGGAACCGCTTGGAACTTAAAGATCGCGGATTGAAGATCTAGAATTTAAAGATTTGATTTTGGGTAACTCTTCTTTCTAGAATTTTCAATTCCACCATTTAGCTACTTCTTCACAATTAGAGACAATTAGGACTTATAAAAAAAGGATTTTATTTTTTGAAAAAAGGATTTTATTTTTTGTCGACCATAATAAAATTCACCCTCCACTTTGACATTTACTAACAAGATAATAAATTCAAACAAATTTCCCCCTTCTCATTTGTTTGATTGTTAACCCTAATTAAAAAAGATTTTTATTTTTACCATCCTTTTTAGTTGCTTTTAATTCATAGGGTTGCATTACATATAGTTAGTAGGAATTCACCAAAGTGATTTAAGCATCTTGATTTGGCACACACTATATTTTTAAGGGCAAAATCCCATAATTAAGATAAGGTGAGGGATTTCATCACCCTTTCCTTAGCCCAAAAATTACCAATTTCTCACTACACCACCCAAGCCTAATAAAACTCATTAGATGTTGGCCCTAAGGATTCGAGCTCAATAAGGAACAAAGAATCCTTAACTGAACCAGTTTAAGTTTTCTCGGATTAGTTGGTGTCTAAGGTAAGGTTTAGGGGTTGCGTAAAGCACTCCGTAAGAAACGAGATACTTAATTGATCTCTGATCACCCTCTAGTACTATCCTTACTTGGCTGACTACCCGGGTAAAAGTTTAATCTTTTCACTTTAGGAGTTTTTGGTTAGGAGCTAGTCTAGTTAAGTTAGGCTAAACCCTAGAGTTAGAGTGATTAAAAAGTGATTGCTTTTGATTTGTTTTAGTTAGCATTTTTCTTTTTCTTCTCATAAAAAAACTAATTTTTTTCTCCTTAAAAAAATTATTTTCGGTGTATGCAAACGTGGATTAGGGATAATACACATCGATTAATTCGCTTTGAACCAATCATAGAAATTGTGTATCCTAATCCACCCGTCCTTCCAGATATGTGCTATCCCATTAGGAATACAATCCCCTCTTGCATTAGGCTCCCCGAGGCAAATGGAACTAACTTTGAGCTTCGACCGCACTATATCAATATGCTTCCAAAAATTCTAGGGAATAAAACTAAAGATGCATATATTTTTATCTCAAAATTTGAGGAAGTATGTATGATGATTAAAATGAGAGAATTAACTAAAGATGCAGTTAAACTCATATTTATTCCTTTTTCCCTCAAAGACAAAGCAAAACAATGGCTATAGCACCCATAAATTCCATCACAACTTGGGAGAAATTTATTACCGTTTTTCTTAAGAAATTTTTTCCGATCCATAAAATGGTGAAGCTAAGAAATAGTATCATGAATTTTAAAATTACCCCGGGAGAAATTTTTTGGAAGTATTTTGACCGATTTAAAGATCTCCTCATCCAATGTCCTCATCATGGTTTAGAAAAATGGCGATTGTGCCAAATAATTTATGAAGGATTAGATTATTCTGTAAAAACTTCCTTAGAGTCAATGTGCCACGGGGATTTCATGAAGAAAAACGTTGATGAAGCTTAGGAGTTTTTAGAGAGTCTTTCTGAGAAAACCATGCAATAGGAACATTGTAATGACAAGGTTTCGTCAGTTTTCCAACCTAAATCTAGTAGTCTTTTCTTAGAGTCGAACATTGCCTCTGAAGCAAAGATGGTAACAATTCTGCAGAGGTTAGAAGCCTTAGAAATTAAGGAACGAGCTCCAGCTCAAATCAATCATGTTTATGCCCTGGGATGTCATAATTGTCAGTCTCTTACCCACGTTTTAGAGAAATGCCCTCTCCTAGAAAACACCCATTCATTAGAACCGATGAACACTGCATTCTAACGTCCAATGAATGATCCATTTTCTCCAACCTACAATCTAGGTTGGAGAAATCATCTTAATTTCGCATGGAATTAAGGAAGTCTCCAAGGGAATCAAAATTTCAATCCCACTTCAAACCAACACTTTCCTAGGGGAACACAGTTCCTTTCAATTCTCATCCATAATTTCAACAACCCAATCTGCCATATCAAAATCAGTCTCATCTTCATCAAGCTATAATTCAGACTCCTCACAATCCAGATAAGGATAAACGTCTCCATGTGTTGGTAAAGGGTTTGGAAACCATAATTAAGGCCTCCACTCAAACCACGAATATGCTGACTCAAACGTCCAGCACTTTGAATTCCTTTATGCAATCAACCGAACCAATGGTCAACTCTAATACTCAATCTATAGCTAGATTAGAATCCCAAACTAGCTAGTGTCGTGAGTGAAAGAGAGAAAGAAAAATTTTCGAGTCAACCCGTGGTCAACCCTAAGGACACAGGATGCAGTTCATCCTATAAAGCTCAAGTGAATGCAATCCATTCACTTCGGTCAGGTAGATATGTCGATAATCAAGTAAGAACTTCTCCAAATCAAACTCTTGATCCAGTACAAATTCATTCTCCTTCTCCTTCTGATGAATCTATTCAATAATCACCCCCTCAGATGACCAAGAACCTGAACCCGAATCTGAGCCTGCTTTTGATAGGTTTAGACCAGTTGCTCCTTTTTCAGATAGACTTAGGCCTAGGAAACACTCCCCTCA
>BQKN01000776.1:171188-181635 GCA_022839385.1 Asparagus kiusianus | reverse complement strand
TGGCATTTAATAGGATTAGATTAGCATAAGACCCTAATCACCCCCCCCTCTAGGGTCTAACACAGGGACGTCGCAGCAGAACGGTATTACGGAGAGGATGAACAGGTCCTTAACAGAGCGTGCCAGGAGCATGCGATTACATGCAGGTCTGCCTAAGATATTTTAGGCGGATGTGGTGCATACGACAGCTTACCTTATTAATCACGGGCCATCAGTTCCATTGGATTTTAGGATTCCAAAGGAGGTTTGGAGTGGAAAGAAGATAAATCTCTCACACCTACGGGTATTTGGTTGTGTGGCTTATGTTCATATTAGTGATCATGTCAGAGACAAGCTAGAAGCTAAGTCACAGAAGTGCACATTCATTGGATACGGCATTAATGAGTTCGGGTATCGCCTTTGGGATGAGAAGAACATGAAGATCATCAGAAGCAGGGATGTGATATTCAATAAGGATGTGATGTACAAGAACAGGGAAAATGCCAAGGATAGCCAAAGCAGTGGGAGCAGCACTACGGATACAGGTGGATCCGAGTACATGGATTTAGAGGAGCTTCCAGATAGGGGTGAGGATGTTTGTTTTGATCAGAGAATGGAGAAGGCTTCAGGTGCAGAAGAAACTATCCAGGGTGTGGAGCTTAGGAGGTCATTCAGGGTACCCAAACCAAATCCCAGATATCTTTCATCTCTTGACTACCTATTGTTGACAGATAGCGGTGAGCTGGAGTGTTATGAAGAGTCAATGCAAGTGAATGAATCTCAGCAGTGGGAGCATGCTATGCAGGAGGAGATGGATTCTCTACTCACTAATGAGACATGGGAGTTAGCCTAGCTACCTGCACAGAAGAAAGCCTTACATAACAAATGGGTCTACCAGGTCAAGCAGGAGAGTGATGGAAGCAAGAGATTCAATGACAGATTAGTAGTGAATGGGTTTCAACAGCGGGAAGAAGTGGACTATACGGAGATATTTTCCCCTGTTGTGAAACTCACAACCATCAGAGTGGTGTTGAGTTTGGTAGCTACAGAAGACCTCTTCCTTAAGCAGTTAGATGTGAAGACTGCCTTTCTTCATGGTGATTTGGATGAAAAAATCTACATGAAGCAGCATGTTGGCTTCATTGAAGAAGGAAAGAAAGAGATAGTGTGCAAGCTCAAGAAGAGCTTATATGGTTTGAAACAGGCTCTGAGATAGTGGTATAAGAAGTTTGATAACTTCATGCAGAACAATGGCTACAGAAGATGCAATTCGAATCATTGCTGTTATTTCAAAAGGTTCGAGTCCAGCTTCATTATTTTGTTATTATATGTTGATGAAGTGTTGGTAGCAGGACTATGTTTAGAGGAGATAAACAATTTGAAGAAGCAACTAGCAAAGGAGTTTGCAATGAATGATCTGGGAGCAGTGAAGCAGATTCTAGGGATGCGAATCAGTAGGGATGAAGGTGAAGGGACATTGAGATTAAGCCAAGCTGAATACATTGAGAAGGTACTTCAGAGGTTCAACATGCATAATGCTAAAGTTGTTAGCACACCCCTTGGAAGTCGGTTCAAGCTATCTGAGGAGCAATCGCCTAAGACAGATGCAGATAGAGAGCATATGAGCAGGGTGCCATATTCTTCGGTCATTAGGAGTCTCATGTACGTGATGGTTTGCACGAGGCCGGACATCGCCCATGCAGTGGGAGTTGTGAGCAGATTTACAAGCAATCCAGGGAAGCAGCATTGAGATGCCGTGAAGTGGATAATACGGTACTTGAGAGGGACAACGAACAAGCCATTATGTTTCAGGAGGAAGGAGTTGGTACTGCAGGGATACGTGGATGCAGACTTCACCGGTAATCATGATACGAGGCGAAGCACTATGGGGTATATTTATACCTTAGCGTCGATAACAGTGAGCTGGGTCTCACGTCTGCAGAAGATTGTGACTTTGTCTACAACCGATACTGAGTATGTCACGGTGACTGAAGCAAGCAAGGAGATGATCTGGTTGAACGGGTGCTTGGAAGAGTTGGATCTGAAGCAAGGGAGAGGAGTTCTTTATTGTGATAGCCAGAGCGCTATACATCTTGCCAAGAATCCAGTATATCATGTCAGAACGAAGCACATCGACGTTAAATACCATTTTATACGCTCACTAGTTGAAGACGAAAAGTTACATTTGATAAGGATTTTGAGGAGTCAAAATCTGGCGGACATGTTGACGATAGCAGTCACCATTGAGAAACTGGAATTGTGCACAACTTCAGTTAGCCTTCACGAGTAGAAGACAAAGGCGGAGCCACACTACGAGGATCGGCAAGATCGCCGGGATATTGATGATTGAAGAATGGATTTTTCAAGTAGGAGAAGATGCTTACAAAGAAGGCAGAGTTCGGGAGAGCTCATTGATGTTGGTTTGATCTCCAAGTAGGAGATTGTTGGTCTTGAGAGTGGTGACCCAAACCTAGAATCATAATCAACAATCACATAAAAATTCAAGACAGACCATGGGTGTGGTCTGCGTCATATTAGGATGTGGCAGAATCTGCCATGTCTGTCATGGATGTAGTCTGCGCCACACCAGTGTGTGGCAGAGTCTGCCCTGTCTACCATGGGTGTGGTCTGCGCCACACTAGGGTGTGGTCTGCGCCACACTAGGGTGTGGCAGACTCGTTTTAGAATCCTAATCTGTTTGGGATTGTGTTTTGTTATAAATAGAAACACGTCCCTTTAGAGTTTAAGAGAGAAAAAGAGCACGAAAAAAGAGGGTTTTAAGGGCTCTTTGAGGTTAGAAATCTTAAAGAGAGAGAGAGAGAGAGAGAGAGAGAGGCCAATTGTAAGTATTGTAATCTTCTTCAAGTAATCAAAGAATTGTATGGTGTGGCTCCCGAGGACGTAGGCACGTTGTCGAACCTCATTAAATCTGGTGTGTTCTTTCTTATTTACTTTCCTACAAGTTTTTATCTTTGATTTGTGGTGAATTTCTTTTTTGCTCAACTCTCAAACACAAGATCCGGAAGGGTACGAATTTGATTTGATTATTTCGAATCCCCAACATTAAACCCCAATTTACTCAAAATATGATGGAGGGTATCCTCTAATCAATTCTATCTCCAAACTTGTCAAGCAAAATGCATCTATGGAACAATACTCCTTTAAACAGAAAAGCAAACCTAGTTGCAAATAATGAATCAAAAGAAAGAACAACCAGTAAGAATAAAAGAATTAAGGGCAATGATCCCACCTGGGAAGGGACAAAAGCTCAATACTAACTAACAATAGCCAATTAGCAAGCAAATTCCATCCTATAAAATAAAGTCATCAACTGCAATCTTGGTTCTTATTCCAACAATCAGCACCAAAGAACATGATTCCTTAAAAATTAAACAGACCAAACTAACTTAAAGAAGCAAAATAAAGTTAAGGAATATGCTCTTGTATTCATTATCAACAATTCCAACTCCATCTTGCGTCACATAATCTAACTAAAAATGCAGCCCACAAATGAAAAGCCAATACAAACAAAGGCAAAATTTAGTGCACAAATAAAGCTGATATAGATTAAAACTTTCATAATGTTATATCTAAGAACGCAGTTTTGAGACACTGCGGGTGTCCGCAGACCCAAAAACGCAGTTTTGAGCCGTTTTCAATCGTTAACTGTCTGGATTTGTTCCAACTGATCTAATGTTATCCTAGAACATGATAAGGTGGTTAGAACTGAGGATAAGAGTGAATCAGCCGTTCTTATCCGAAAACAGAGGTCCCGAAGCCTATAAATACAGCCCTAGTGCCTTCATTTGAACAGATCTGTAATTCTCGAGCCTTGGCGAAGCCCTACTGAATCAGAGACTGAGGAGCAGAAATTTCAGAGAGGAGGAGGAGATCAGATCAAGTTCTTCGACATAAGGAAGAGGAGTTCGTCAGATTTATAGCCCGGTTCTTTCCCTTAAGATCGTACCTAGCTGCGATCTCGAGAAGAGTGGTTATCTCGCTGTTGCCGAGATAATTGCTTCGGTTTCTTGATTCCTTCGCGAATCAACAAAACTCCGGATTGATCTGATCACTTGGTAGTCTACAGATATTAAAGTCACCGGCATAGGCAAAGATCTCACGCAAGCAGCGGTAGATAAATGTTTGTTGCGTTTGTTTGAGAAGAGTTGTAATTTTCTTTATTTTATTATGTAGGGAGATCTTATAAAAAGATCAAACTTTTAAACTTATTATAACGACTAAAGCTGTAATAAGTTGCATAATAAAAACATCAACTTTCTACCCAAACAATTCCTGTTTTAATTTCGCAAGAAAATAATTCGTCATACTTTTAGTTTTACTTCTATGATACAGAGAATGAGCTATAAAATTGAATGAGAATATTAGAAAATGTAAATATGAGTAAAACCATAACTAAAAGTTAATGTGAATATGAGTCAAACCACAACTAAAAGTTTAATGGACATATTGCAAATAAATTCATATAAAAAATTCTTTACAAATTGAATGATCACCCATCTTTTTAATACTTTAAGATACTAATAAACATAGATGTTGTACTAGATTAATGTGTTTATAACTCACAAATAGTAGACTACGTGGTCACAATCTCGGTAAAAGGAAACAATAATAATATTTCAGTTGAGAGAGAGATTATTGAGTTGATGATTAATCTTACAAAAAACTTTATTTTCTTTTTAATTTTATTCTATTTTTATTAATTTTAATAATCATGATATTTAATCACATGCATTGCACGTGCATCTCATCAGTCTCACAAAAAACTTTATTTTCTTTCTAATTTTATTCTATTTTTATTAATTTAAATAATTATGATATTTAACCACGTGCATTACACGTGCATCTCAACTAGTATATATATATATGCACCAATGAAATTTTTTTCTACTAAGATCTGAGACACAAAAGTTTAGAGAATATATATATCCTTTTTTTTAAACACCAAATGCATGGGAGCTAATAATCAACGAACTGTTGGTTTTTATGCATACTAGTTTTTATGCACGTACAGTACACGTGGTTAAATATCATGATTATTTAAATTGATAAAAAATAGAGTAAAAATAAAAAAAGAGAACAAAGTGTTTTGTGGGATTGATCATCAACTCAATGATCTCTCTCTCAAATAAATTATTATTATTGTTTCCTTCAACCCAAACTGTGACGACGTAATCTACTATATATTTGTGAGATATAAACACATTAATCTAGTATAACATATCTATTTATTAGTATCTTGAAGTCTTCAAAAGATGGGTGATCATTCAATTCGTAAAGGAATTTTTCATATAAATTTACTTGTAATATGTCCATTAAACTTTTTGTTATGGTTTGACTCATATTCACGTTACCTTTTAGTTTGTTGTTATACTCATATTTATATTATCTAATATTTTCATTAAATTTTGTAGCTCATTCTCTGTATCATAGAAGTAAAACTAAAAATATGAAGAATTATTTTCTTACAAAATTAGAGCAGAGAGATTATGATATATTTCTCCATGTGCTCTAAATATAATTTTTTTTGATGTAAGGTCCTTATCAAATCTTGCCTCAAACGATGTGCATGAAAAATGCTACTATAACTCACTTGCCTAGGCTAATTGTATTATATATATGATATATAACTCATCTAGAATATACGCATCTGATAAGTAGATTTTGCTGTTGTGAGAGCAAAATTTTAAAGGCTCGCATTCAAACTTTTTTGTTTTGTAATATCTATTTTTTCCCTCTCGTGAAACTATGAATAATTTTTTAATTTTCTCCTCAACCATAACTATTTTGCCACTATCTTTGCTATTGCATTCTCCTTCTCTATGTTCTTATCATTTTCTTCGACCGCTAAGTTAGCTTCTTTCTCCTGGGATTTAATGATTTTATTGTTTCATTTCGTGAAATCTACATGGGTTTTTGTGTTTGAGTGGAAAACCGAAGTGGGTTCGTTTGTATTAGTGTCTTGAGATTTTTATGGGGTGAGGGTTTTTCATTTTGAGCATCAAATTGGGATTTTGACGTTTGGGTTTTTTCTACTTTTGATTGTTGGTGATGGGAATCCCCTTGCATGAAATCTTAATGGGTTTGCTTAGTTTTCGATAATGAGAAATTTGAGATGGAGGGTTTTTTTCCAATTAATTCTCTCTTCATGTTATCTAAAGTGAGCAAATGGCAACGTTTATGATTTGAGAATAAAGAATTATATTTCTAATTTGTTTTATTTGTTTTAGTTGAATAATTTACTTGATATCTACTATCGTTCCTCGTTTTAATCTAAAACATTACCATGTTATATTTTATTGTTCTTGCATATGGTGTTCATTCACTTTGATGAGTGTGGATCCGCATTTGGGATATTTTTATATGTAGATCATATTAGAATAATCATCTTGAATATTATTGTATTCGTATCTTTATGTTTGTTTGTATCTGATTTGTATTGATGACTACATTGGAGGCTATGTTGCCTTCTGATATATGTTTCTATTAGGCTGGTATTTATTTTCCTCAAGTTTACTAGGTTGTTGGTTATTTGTTGTTGCTAACTATATAAAGCATGTGGACCACTAATTTAAATTAGGTAATCTAATTTTGGAATGCACTATTCTATACATGAAGAAAATCTAGGTGATTGTTTGAGAACTTAATTTCCGACCAACCTCAGGATTATGTAATGCCCAAGTATTGCTAGGGTTGCCCAAATATTCTCTTCAAATTTATTAATATGTTCCTCATACCATGCAATCTATAGCTACTCTAATCAAACCCTTATACAAATCAAAGCGTTTAGTCCCAACGCCCTATGTATCATCATCTTCTAATCGAGAATCATACCAATATGTATTTTCAATTTAATCTATAGATTCTTTTTTGGTATTGTCACCTCTAACGTGTTTTACATGTCGTGTTCTACATATTGGTATGAATGTGTTGTATTTAAAAAATTTATCAAAGGTAAAGCCATAGATTACATGGTTGAAATATTATGCCTTATAATAAGAGAGCCTTGACTGAGTATGAATGTGTTGTAGTCTACGTAAAAACAAAAACTAATTAAAAGCATGCAAAGCAAAAAAAAAATAAAAAATAAAAAGAAGAAGAAGAAATGTATATGTTTTCTATTTCAGTTTAATCAAATAAACTATATAATCAAATAAACTCAAATTAAAATAATATCAAATATAAAGATTTACCTTGATAGGTAGGAGAACTTGCAACAATCAAATCTTTAATCCTCTAAATACTGCATGAAAACTGAAGATTTTTTTAAAAAAAATATCAATTGCCATAAAAAGTAATTGCAACGCAAAACAAGTATCACCATTAAATCAAATACACAATATTTCTAAAGAATAATCACGAAAATAAAAAAAGAACATATATTGAAGGAGATGAAGTTACTATAAAAATTATGTAATTTCTTGGTTTATATATAGGCATGAGGTGTTGCATGTGATAGGATAATAGTCATAATTAGAGTTCTCTTTGTACAAATATTTAAAATTTAAAAATTAGAATTTGATCAAGATTGTTATATATCATCTATTGTAGCTACGCAATTATTAGTACATAAATGTTACGGTTGCTTCAAATATTAATCCCTAAAAATATTGTTAGAGTCTGGATAAGAATATTTAGCTAATCCTATTATTAATAGGATTTGAATTTCTTTGTTGCATCTTTTAAGCAACAGAAGTAGCTCTCTTATTGATTTGAAGATAAGGGTGAAATATGTGAGAAGAATTGTTCTTTTGATAAAACTCTTAGCAACCAAGATCACCTATTTTTGGGTAAAAAGATAAGATTTCGATCCTTTTTGGATAAAATCAGTGACCCATTGTTAAAATGATGAAGTCGGAGACATAGTTTGAGAGAGATTCTAACTGAATTTCTAATGTTTAGTGAGGCAGAGATCATCGAAGCGAGATCCACCTCTTCATCTTCTTCAAAGAAAATCCAACATGTGAATTCTAATCTTGATAGTACACTTAGTCGATCATGTATGATTATTTATAAGTCTATATGAACTCATAGTTATTGAATTAGTGTTATAATATAGGCATCATTGTTTTCTTCCCCACGTGCTTATAATATTTTAAATTTTATTGTGGATTAGGGTTATTGTTTTCATTGGGTATAATTAAATATTTATTTATTTTGTTGTTGTATTTTCTAGAATCCTAACTTGCACGCGGACTTCAAAAATGTTAGAATTTGATTATGATTAGGATAGTTATACAATTTAAAAGTTAGAATTTGATTAGGATTAGGATAGTTCAAACTTTAAAGTTATTTGATTAGGATTAGAATAAATCATTAAACACAATTTAAAAAATTAGAATTTGATTAGTGATAGGATAGTTCAAACTTTATAGACGTATTTTTGTCTACTGAAAGATTTTTCCGAACTTGTGCTTTTAAAGGGATATGATTTGTCTAAAAAAGGCTTATATAATAGACATATTAATTGTTCATGAGACCTAGATTGTATCATGTGCCTTAACCACCCTATAGCATTTAGGAATTGTAGATTAAAATATGTGCCTATGCTATGTTATGTTAACATATTTGACTGCCTTCTCGTTAGTAATTAGCCAGTTACCCATGACTCGTTGATTTAAAAGTTTAAAAAAAAATTCTACATGCATTGCATGCAAAAATATATTAGAATTAATAATGCAAATCACTTCAATCAAATTGATATTACTCTACTGTAGCAATAAATACAGCAAAATCAGAATTTTAATTTGGTGGAGCATGCCAAGGATCTGAAGGAGCGGAAGATAAACAGTTAGGAAAGATTAATTAGAGGGAATGCAAGGATTAACTGAACCGATTTATTTAGATGGTCATGAATGTTTTAACAGCAGATGGTTAAAATAAATAGCAAGAAAGAAAGTACTTCTTTCCTGGTAATTTGGAGGGTTTAAAGTTTACATGAGGCAACAACAATCACCACCATCACCACAAAGCCTTTATCCCAAATGTTTATGGTCGGCTACATGAATCCTATTTTTTCATTATATTTTGTTATGAGTCATCTCCTTCTTTAGATTAGCCATAATGATATCATTTTTAATTGCTTCTGACCAAGTCAAAGTTTACATCAGAACCAACACATATTTTGAGAATCATGATAACGGTTAAGCCATGTCAACATAATAAACATGTGTAAAATAGTAACTTAGGCATTTTATGCAGACTATATTCAAAAGGGTTATTTATAAATTAGCCCTTCAAATCTTGAGTAATCCCATATTAGTCCCTCAAACCTATGAAATTGCTCATCCAATCTTATTTTGGAAAAGGTTTTTGATCTATCTAATCTCAGTCTGGACCAAAGTTGTGTTTTGGTGATTCTCCTCATGTGATATATTTTAGGGAAAAAATTAAGGGGTTTTTATTTCTAAGTCCATTTGTTTACTACACTTTATTTTTAAACCCAATCATTATTACTTGTATCTTTAAGTCCATTTCTCTTTTTGTATTTATCATTAAACCCAATTTCCAAAATACAATACATAAATCACTTGTATTTATACAGAAACAAGATAAAATTCCCAAAATACCCCACTCGTTAGCCTCATATAAACCTAATTCTCTCTCCTCATTTTCCCCTTTTCATTTTCAGCCCTAATTGAAAAACCCAAAACCCCCCTTCACCGTGACCGTCGACCATTGCCCTTGTCGTCAATCTTTCCGTCGCCGTCGGCCTTGCTGTCGGCCGTCGCTCACCATCTGCCTTGCCGTCGCTGTTGTCGTCGGCCCAGTCGCTCGCCATCGTTTTTTATTTCTAAGTCGTCCTTATCGTCGCTCGCCGCCTTCGCCGTCGCCCGTCGCTCAACCGGTGGGGGCTCGACCTCGAGGTCCGCTCTCTACTCAGAGAGGATTGATTTGACTGCAATTAGATTCGGATCCTCCGAATCCGGCGGTGTTGACGTCGAGCTCCGATATCCCGAGACCGAAGCAGATAGTGTTGGAGGCCTAGGCTAGGGTTTGCACTGGACCGGAGCAGACGAAGCCGATGACCGAGGAGCATGCGATTAGGCGATGGCGGTCCTGGATATGCAATGTTGTATATTGTTTGCATGTTGTATTGTTTGGAAATGCATTAAGTATAGCACGTTATGTGTATATAGCTTGTCAATCTCCTCGATATGCAATGTTGTATTTTCTTAAATATGCAATGTTGTATTTTCTTGGATATGCAATGTTTGGTGTCTCTTGGATATGCAATGTTTTCTTGCGTATGCAGTGTTTTGTGTCTCCTGGATATGCAATGTTTTATATTATTTGCATGTTGTATTGTCTGGAAATGGATTAAGTATAGCACGTTATATTGTAAGTATAGCACGTTAACCTGAAAATATAGCACGTTAATCTGAAAGTATAACACATTATATTGAAAGTATAGCACGTTACATTGTAAGTATAGCACGTTAACATGAAA
>BQKN01000776.1:108957-130192 GCA_022839385.1 Asparagus kiusianus | reverse complement strand
CATATTTTAGATCCCTGTAGCAAATCTCAAAGATTAGATACATCATACAGTTGAGCAGTAGCCTCGTGAACTGTGGATGTGGGAAAAAGTGTACTTATTACTTTCTCAAAAAACTATTTTGTTTATTGTATATAATTTGTTAAATTAAAAAAATAAAACAGGGAGTAATTAATCCCGATTTAATCGCTGTCTGCATCCGGCCATCACGGATTGCAATAATTTGCGCCGGGAGAAGTTGGGTACAACTTTGCATTCGGAGGGGACAATAGGTCAAATTACACTAAACCCCAACAACTTTTAGTGTTTTTGGCAATAAATCGTAAATATCTTTTAAAATCACACTAAAATGTAAGAACTTTTAAAAATCACACTAAACCTCTAATTACTTTCAAAATCACACTAAACACTCAATAAATTTTAAGATTACAAAGATCCCCAAATAAGTTTTCGGATTCTATAGGTAAAACCCATAAAAAACAAAATAAAAAGTCATTTTGAAAAACAATTTCAGTAAAAAAGAAAAAGAAAAATAATTAGGGTTCGGGACCCCAACTTGGGCTCTAGGGAGAGGAAAACAAATGACAAAAATTATAAAAGGTCATGTATATTGCATGTGCTACATTAGATATAATGGTGTTAACTTTAGGATTTTTTACAAAATTTATTAGGATTTTGGTGTGATTTTGAATGTTATTGGGGTCTAGTGTAATTTTTGAAAGTTTTTAGGGGAATTTTGCGTGAGTTTGAAAGTTATTAAGGGTTTACTACAAAATGCTAAAAGTGTGAAAATGGCGAAGGAATTGAGGAAAATAATTGAGAAAAATGTGAAAATAAGCAAAACAGACTCTACACCCTGGTGTGGTGTCTGCCATACCCTGGTGTGGCAGAATCTGTCTTGTTTGTCATGGATATGGTGTGCCACACTAGGGTGTGGCAGACTTATTTTTAGAATCCTAATCTGTTTAGGATTGTGTTTTGTTATAAATAGAGCCATGTTTTTTTTAGGGTTTTCTATCGATTGATTGGGTAGCTTGAAGGTGATTTTGAGCACACAAAAGAGATATCTTTCTGAGAAATTTGTTTGAGGGTTTAGTTTGAGAGATTTGTTTGAGAGGTTAGTTGATTGATCTTGCAATCTCTACTTTGTACTCTCTTTCTCTATAGTGGAAACCCATTCTTTTTTGCCCCGTGGACGTAGGCAATTTGTCAAACCACGTTAAACTTTTGTGTTTGAATTGATACCGTTATTTTGGATTATTTTAGCTTTCTCTCTCGGCGTTTGTGTTTGTTCCGCCACACACAACAAGTGGTATCAGAACTCAAGTTACGCTTGAGCTATTTGGAGGAGTAGATCATTTTGAAAGTTCGACTAGGGCTTCGTTTGGAGTTAAAGGTAAGATCTTTTTGGTAAATATTTTATCTTTTCTCAGTTTTGGATCTATTCTTCGTTTGTTCCGCTTTGGTTGTTTGTGCTTTGAGGAATTATGGCCGGAAAAGAAGGAATTGTGGAGGGTACTTTAGGTGTGAAGACCGACGTGGAGAAGTTTAATGGTACTAATAATTTTGTACTTTGGCGATGTGAATTCTTGGATGCGCTCAACGCGTAAAATTTGGAAGATTTTTTGGAATTGGATGACAAGCCAGATAATATTGATGAGAGGGTTTGGAAGAAGATGAATCGAACGGCGTATGGTGTGATTAGGTCTTGTTTAACCAAGAATTTAAAGTATGATGTGATCAATGAGATTTCAGCTAAAAAGATTTGAGAGATCCTTGAAAGCAAGTATTTGACCGAGAGTGTGAAGAATCGCTTGCATTTAAAGAGAAGACTTTATCACTTCCAATTGAAGAAAGGAACCACCATTGGTGATCGCATGAACCACTACACGAAGCTTCTTGCGGATTTGGCGAATGTAGATGTTATGATTGAAGATGAGGACAATACATTGTTGTTGTTGAGTTCCTTACCTGACGAGGAATATAAGACTTTCGTCCTTACTCTTCTCAATGAGAATGTATCTCTTTCGTATAGTGAGGTCACCACTGCACTTGTGAACTATCAGCTTCGAAAGAAAGATAAGGAGTCTATAAGTTACACGATAGCGGAGGCGTTGGTCGTAAGAGGGAAGAATCCAAACCGAAATAATTGAAAGTCACAGTCTAGAGTAGGATTCCTACAGTTGGAAAAGATCAGTGTGCTTGGTGCAAGGAGACTGGTCATTGGAAGAAAGATTGTCCAAAGCTCGACGAATGGATGTAGAATAAGCAGAAGGGGAAATGGAAGCAACCATCATCAGAAGCAAACATCATTATATCGGATGGTAATATTTCTGATACTTCTATTTATTTGCTTTCTAGCAGTTATATAGGTAGCTATTCGGAGAAATCCGAGTGGATGTTGGATAGTGGTGTGACTTATCATGTGTGCCCTAGAAAGGAATGGTTCTCCAGTTTTGAGAAGTTGGATAGTGGTGTGGTGTACATGGGTGGCAACTGTGCATGTCAGATCCTTAGGATAGGAAGAATTCGCATCAAGATGTTTGATGGGACAGTTAGGGAGTTATATAGTGTGAGATATGTTCATTTCTTGAGAAAGAACTTGATCTCAATTGGAGCTTTGGTTGGAGAGGGTACGAAGGTTCGTGTCGAGGACATGGTTCTCGAGATCATGGAAGACTCTTTGATTGTGATGAAGGGCGTCAGGAGGAATAACATGTACTTTTGATTGGAAGTTCAGTGACGGGTAGAGAGCTGGCGACTTCTGTTGATTCGACTAGACTGCGGTATTTGGAGCTTAGTCATTCAAGTATTGATTTGGAGATGAGTGCACACACCTGCAATTTAAAGTTCAGCGAACACTTTGATGTGAGCAAGAAGACCAAGGTGAGGTTTGACACTTCTATTCACCATACTAAGGGTCTGTTAGGTGGAGTTCACACGGATGTTTGGGGGCCTTCCAAGGAGGCATCATTGGGAGGTAATAGATGTTTGGTTTCCTTTGTTGGTGGCTATTCTAGGCGTGTTTGGGTTGTAACCAAATCCCCTTTGGATAAAGTCCTAATAGTCTCCAACAGATTGAAGAAGTGTGAGATTGACAGAAAGGTGAAGGTATTTCATTCTGATTTTAGTAGGAGGTACAAGAGGGACCTGTTTTTGCATTCGAGCCGAGCACACAACATTTTGAGACACTTCGGTCGAAAGAAAATCTTGGGACAACAAGATGAGATGACAGATTTGGTGAGCTATTCCTTGCTGGAGGAGGACCGACGTTTGATGTCGAGCATTGATTCTGGTGTTAATGCTTTGACATATTTGGGTCATCTTGGTCATAGGTTGTTGACTGCTGTGATTGGAGGTAAAACTCTATTGGATGTTTGGTCTGGTAGTGTCACTTCGCTTGAGGCTTCGATGAGGGAGCTATTTGACTTTCACCAGGTGGAGAGTTTTGAACAGATCTTAGATGTATCACAGCGGGTGGAGAGTGATGCTACTCCACATTGGGTGGAGATTACTCCATACACTTCAGATCATTCTGCATCATTTAAGATTCCAGCTGAGGTGACACAATTAGGGGATCATTTGGATTTGAGTGCAGATAATGAGTTGGTTGATTCGAATGCAGCTGGTGGATATGATTTGAATATGGCCATTAGTTCACCTCAGGTGGAGGTGTTTGATTTGTTTCACTTTGGGGCCATTGGGAGCATCATCAGTTACAGATCCGTTGGTGATGTTGGTGAAGAGTTGTAAACTTTTCTATTTGATTAAGGGCTTTGGAGGCCGTTTGATGAACTACGGGCGGTTTGATCCCTTGGGAGAGGGGGTACGTAGGCAGTCAATTTGATGCAGCCGGTTTGGTGAGTTGATACCGACATTTAGAGAGTGTTCGTATTCTTGTTTGGGTCTCGGCTTGTTGTGAATTGAGTCCATTGTCGTGGTTTTGTTCCACTTCATACTGGACACAACAAGTGAGACATTTGATTTGGTTGGTGTCGGCTCAGTTTTGAAAAAACTTCGCGGAGGCGGAGAATTGTGAAAACGACGAAGGAATTGAGGAAAAGAATTGAGAAAAACGTGAAAAATAAGCAAGACAAACTTCACCACACCCTGGTGTGGTGTCTGCCACACCCAGGTGGCAGGGTGTGGCAGAATCTGTCCTGTTTGTCATGGGTGTGGTGTCTGCCACACCCTGATGTGGCAGAATCTATCCTGTTTGTCATGGGCATGGTGTGTGTCACACCAGGGTGTGGCAGAATCTGTCATATTTGCCATGGGTGTGGTGTGTGTCACACCATGGTGTAGCAGACTCGTTTTTAGAATCCTAATTTGTTTGGAATTGTGTTTTGCTATAAATAGAGCCACGTTTTTTAGGATTTTCTATCGATTGATTGGGTAGCTTGAAGGTGATTTTGAGCACAGAAAAGAGAGATCTTTCTGAGCAATTTGTTTGAGGGTTTAGCTTGAGAGATTTAAGAGATTTGTTTGAGAGGTTAGTTAAGTGATCTTGTAATCTCTACTTTGTACTCTTTTTCTCTATAGTGGAAACTCATCCCTTTTTGCCCCGTGGACGTATGCAATTTGCCGAACTACGTTAAACTTTTGTGTTTGAGTTGGTGTCGTTATTTTGGATTGTTTTGACTTTCTCTCTCGGCGTTTGTGTTTGTTCCGCCACGCACAACAAAAAGTTCATGTGGATTTATTTTACTTTGCCCGGGGGGGGGGAAAATCATACAAAGGGCTCTATATAAAAATCGTTCATGAGTATATTTAACAATAATACTTGCTAGGCTATTCCAAATTACTCTGAAACTACTAGAGAGATAAGTGTCACAACTTTTTGATAAGCTATCAATTTTCCCAAAATTTTAAAAAGAAAGGACGCCACGCCTTGAAGTATTTCTTTTCTTCTTTTCATGAGATTGTAATCATCAATCTGTAAAATTTATAGCGGGACACAAAAAAGTTTTTCCCGCCCTTCTTCTTCTCATGATTTCTTATACATAGAGAGCTTTCTTTAGAGCTTTTTCACCTTTTGGGATATTATATATTTCATAATTCACAAGATCCTCGTTAGTACAAGACCTCAGTTAGGCTTTGGAAATTTCACAAGAAACCCACGAAACTTTCCAAAACTTCCATCTAAGTTAAAGGAGTTTCCCCCCCGGAAATTTACCTAGATTCTTTTCAGAGAAGTAATAGGCAATTTATCCATCTAAAGTGGCAACTAAGTGGTGCTAAGTGCTAATAGATGAGTCAAGGTGTGTTAGTTGCTACTGAGGGCAAAGATAAGGGACCTGTTTGCAGTTTAACCCGTGTTATACTGTATAAATTAAGTCTAGGTAAAAGAATTGCTCCCTAAAATTGTTTTGGGTCTCTAGTTAATTTTCTCCCCTCAAAAAGTTTTGATTGTGTTCTTTATGTCTAATTTTAGCTGTTGCGTATATTCTCTCAAGCGTAAAGAGCGCGAACTTTTTGCTGACAGCTTGTTGGAGATTGAGCTTGATGAAAAAGTGCTAGTCTTAAAAGCGAAGGTCAGACAACTAATCATCAGTAAATCAAATAAATGAAAAGAATAAAATAAAGGGGAAAAAGGGCATTGTATAAAGTTTTGGACTAGATGCTACTTTTGCAATTTTGTCACCATGTTATTTTTGTAGGATTAATTATATTTCGGTATTCTAAGATATGATGTAATTGTACTAGTAATTATGGAGTAGGTGCATATCGTAAGATTTAATTATTCAAATGGGTTGATCAGAGTCGGGCAACAACTTAATATAGTTGGTATTTGTTAGGACTAGAATTAGCAGGGGAGGATCTATATGCAGTCTATGGGGGCCGTGATCTATATACAGTCTAGGGGGGGCCACGGCCCCCCCAAAATTTTGGGATCCGTCCCTGGTAGTTATCTTCATCCGCCCTTGTGACCCCTGGTAGTCAAGATGAATTAGAGCTAGAACTAACACGTGACGGGCTAGAACTAACATGTGGCGGGTTAGAATTAACATGAGACCCCAAGAGCCTAGAACTAAGATAAATTAGAGTTAGAACTAATATGGGGCGGGTTAGAACTAACATGAGGCGGGTTAGAACTAACATGGGATCCCAAGAGCCTAGAACTAAGATGAATTAGAGCTACAACTAAAAGTAAAACTAACATGGGACAGGTTAGAACTAACATGAGACGGGTTAGAACTAACATGAGGGCCCAAGAGCTTAGAACTCAGATGAATTAGAGCTAGAACTAACATGAGGCGGGCTAGAACTAACATGGGGCGGGTTAGAACTAACATGAAAGCTTAAGAGCTTAAAACTAAGATGAATTAGAGCTAGAACTAATATGAGGCAGGCTAGAACTAACATCGTGTAGGTTAGAACTAATATGAGAGCCCAAAAGCCTAGAACTAAGATGAATTTAAAGGGTTGGTTTTGCTTATTTTTTTTCTAAAGGGTCGGTTTTGCTTAATAAATTTAAAAAAAGGGCTTTTTTTAAAATTTGTCCAAAATATAATAATGGCAGCTCCTAAGATCCTGTCGCCTGAATCCACTTCCACAATCAAAGATCTCACTGGTATCTATTCTTTTATTTGTTGACTAAAGTGGTCCATCTCATGTTTTAATATAATATCATCAAATTTTGCATTAAGAAAATTTTTTGTCTATATTTGGGTACGCGGCCCCCCCAGAACTGAAATCCTGGATCCGCCCCTGAGAATTAGGGTCGAGATTAGGATTAGAGCTAGGATTATAGCCAATATTAATGACTGTTGGAGGCAATTTAACCATTGCAATCATTTAGGAGCTAAAATTGATTATACCTAGAGTTTAGGGTATTAAAATAGGATCATCGTAACTCATTGAGCATGAGAGTTAAGAGAGAGATTTGAGAAAAGTGAGAGAATAAGTGGGGTACACATGGCCTCACTCTCTTACGCAACGCCTCTCTTTTTCTCGCTAACAAGCACCTGAGGAGCACTCTCCTTAACAAATTTCTATTAAAAAAATCATTAATTTATTGCAATAATTAAACTGTCAAATTGGCATTTTAGTGAGACCTTGTATCAGTAGTATTCGTTTTCACTTACCATGTTATGGTATTTATATCAGAATCCATACCGATTTATTTATTTATTTTCTATATAAAATAATATCAAATTGACACCAAACATTGGTATTGTGGTAATACCATAATATTGCAAGTGAAAGAAAAGAAGCCATATTGATAAATCCTACTAAAAATACCAATCCCATAATTCAGTCATATAGCAACTATATAGAAACATTTTTCCGAGTGGAATTCTGATCAGAACCATATAAAACGTGGCCTGATCCAAAACATGTGGGCGACAGTGAAATATCTAAACTAACCCGTACTAGATTTTCGTAGGGCTCAGAATGTGCACGGTGCAGGACGTTCTGAGAGGATTCACCTCCCTTCTTTCAAAAATAAAAAATAAAAAATACAATTTTTTTTATCCTATGTAACAAATTAACACCAAGGGCAAAAAGAGCGCAAATGCATGGGGGGTAGAAATGGCAACGGCCACTGAAACGCTCCACTAAGTTACAATCTAGTGGTCTTCCATAAAATTACTTGCAGGCTAAGTGACGTAGTTAAGTTGTCAATATGCAAAAAATAAATATATATATAACGAAATCTAGATCCAACAACTTTTCCAAAGAGAAAATGCCCCCGTTCTGTTGCAGCTTTTGACGCTGATCTCTTGATGAAGGGACCATAAAAAAGCTTACAATCTTCTGCTACTTGCATCATGTGCTCAGAAATAACCCCCCATCATGCATGCTGCCCAACTATGGCGGGTTTGTTTTTAATTAATTAATAAGGTGTAAAAGTAAGTTAACCATAGTCTAAGGGGATGTTTGGTTCAATTTCTAGAAATTATAGGAAATGTTTTTCACCTAAAATATGATTTCATTGTATTTCTTAAAAAAATTATAGGAAAAGTTTTGAGAAGTTAAAAAGTACCAATTTTCTTATTTTTTGTATTTTGCTTGTTTGGTTCAAAACAAGAAAATGGCTCATAACTTTATAGAAAATGGGTATGGGACGAATTTTGTTGATTAAATAAGGAATGTGTCAGATTTCCTGTTGATTTCCTCTCATTTTGAGAGGAAATTGCTTTTTGCAAAATTTGGTACTTTTTGATATTTTATAGAAAATATTTCTATAAATTTTTTGTTGAACCAAACACAATTTACAGAAATCTATGGAAAACTTTTAATTACAAAATTACTATTGTCAGATATTTTGAGAAAAGTTTTCTCAAAAAGTGTGCAACCAAACAGCCCCTAAAATGAGGTTATATATGTAGTTGCCAAATGATCTAAAACATCTAAAAACTCAAGGTTTTGAGAAATAATCTCCAGATGATTAAGGCGTGATGGAAAGGAGAATACTTTCCATAGGCTAACCAGCTCCTATCATAGAGAGTGAGAACAAGATATCCTACGACTAAAGCCGTTGGATTTTGATCTTAGCTAGGAGTAAATATGTCTTTCTACATTTGTTGTATTCCCCCTCTTTACCTTCACCCCAATTACACCCCAAATTGGGTGGGGGAGTGGGGTGGGGTGGGAGGGGACGAAATCATGATATTTTCTCACCTTCTTTCACCTACCATCACCCCTATTAACTTGCTATATTTACTTCCCAAACAAGGTTAAAAGTTACCCTCCCTTCCCCTCACCCCCCATTACCCTCAATCCAAAGAGGGTCTAAAGCAAAACGTTGCCTTACCGTTCTCCCTCAATTGGGCTAGAAGGAAATATTCTCGTAACTTGTAGTGTTGGACATTGCTGTGGGCTTAAGGCCCATAATGCTGGGGGTGGGGAAACAAAAGTAAAAAATTACAAAATTAATCGAAGGCACACACACGCCCGGTGGGACTCGAACCCACAATCGCCTGATTAGAAGTCAGACGCCTTATCCATTAGGCCACGGGCGCTAGATGATAGCGCGATCCCTGAAACGTTAATAGTGTTATTTTTTATTTTTTTAATGCACACAAACTCTATGATTGAACTCAAAAGAATTTTTTTTGGAAGGAAAAAATATTGTAGGTTCTTTAAAAAAAAGTTCAAACTCGTGAAACACCTCAAAATTATACTAGTTTCTTAACATTTGACAAGCACCAATACACAGAGATTAGGCATCATTTGGCTCTATATTTTCTTCAAATCTTGATACCCATCCCGGTAAAGAAAAGCAAAAGGATATTGGGATTCAATACAACTTTGACTGAGAAGAGACACTGCTTACAGTGAAAACGAGTCAATAGGAATCGAAGAAGAAGAAGAATCACAACAACTAACAATCCTGAGGAATTCAGTGACTTACAAATCAATGAATTAAGAAACACCAAAATGTCCAGGATGATGCATCACATTATGTAGTACAACAAAACACCAGAGCTATGAACAGGAAGAAGATACAACAAAGAATATTGGGATTTCTTTTGAAGAGAGTGAAAACATACAAAACAGACTCAGGAGCATGTTATACTGCACAACTCATCTATCCTTTCCTTCGAGATATTGTCAAATGGAAATGACCGGAATTTGTCACCAAACAAGCACATTAATGTCAGCCTCCCATCGCTTACCATAGCCTGCAAAATTTCATAGTAGCAACATTGTACATCAAAACATTTACTCAAGAACAAGATAAATCATGGAAAGAACCAAGTTAAGGTGGGATATGCCACGAAAATAGAGGATGATCGTCTGTGAAGACAAACATTTATCTATATTTCTTGTAGATATTGTGAAGCCATCCAAGGTCCCTCCAGACATAGAAGCTAATAGCCAAGGAACAGTTATATCTATGTATATCAGTGGGATTCTGAAATTCACAGTATAAATGAATCTTACGTCACTGGTAGACATGAGGCTTCAGGCAAGACAGCACAAGGATAAAAGTGAGGAGTATGATTCATGACCTGTTGCTGACATGAAACTGCCCCTTCTATTTGTGCTCTCTTGCCTGAAGCCAGGGGAGGATCTACATACAGTCCGGGGGGGCCGTGGCCCCCCAAAATTTAGGGAGAAAAAATTAGGGTGTTCTATTCACCCCCCCAAAATTTGGGGAGAAAAAATTAGGGTGTTCTATTCATCAAGCCCCCTCAAAAAAAAATTTTGGGGGGAGGGGAAATTAGGGTGCTCTATTCTTAATTTGGGGGAAAAAATTAGTTTGTGAATATTAATTATTTGAGGGTTTTTATGTATATATTAATAGTAAATATATTACCATGAGCAGCAACAAGATTAGTAAAGGGGGTTTCATTGAAATTAGAAATTTATGGAGAGGTATTTAGCGAATGGGCAGAATGAGCTCGTGGTCATCAAGACATCACCATTGGGCATCATTATCGAGTAGACTTTTTGCGATCGATTCACAAATGTAAGAAATTAATGTACATTTTAGTGAAGATGCGACATAATTGCTCATGCTTAGTTTTGCCTTAAATCCTCAAAATGCATCTGAGGCTTTGAGAATACAAGATATATGCAAATTGGTTGGCAAGTTTTATGCACAAGATTTTACAAGTGAAGAAAAAGAGAGTTTGAAGATGCAACTAAAACATTATGAGCATAATGTAGTCAAAGGGTCAGACTTCAAAACTCTTTCAACCATTTCTGAGTTGGGTCAGTGGTTGGTAAAGACTAATAAATCTGCTACATACGACCTCATTTTTAGAGTGATCGTACTTGTGCTTACTCTTCCAGTTTCTACTGCTACTGCAGAACGATCATTCTCAGCTATGAATATCGTCAAGACTAGGCTTCAAAGCAAAATGGAGGATGCTTTCCTCTCCGACGCATTAATGGTGTTTATTGAAACAGAAATTGCTAAAAGTCTGAGCATTGATGCTATCATTGAAGACTTTAAAAATTTTAAGGAACGTCGAATTCCTTTTAGTTAGATAAATTTTAGTTATAAAAAAATAGATGATGCTTATTTGACTATTTTCTATATAATATTTGTCTTCCTCTTTTGAAATATTTTGGAGATATCGATGTTGGTTATTTTACTCATTTTATTTGGGTTGTGGTATATCTCTTGTGAATAAAATTACATTAAGAAAATTTTTCATCTATCTTTTGTACGCGCCCCCCCCAGAACTAAAATCCTGGATCCGCCCCTGCCTGAAGCCTCATGTACATGCACACACATAAAGTTTCAGAAACAAAATTTCTGTCTGCAAGTCGAAGATAGATGCAGCACACTCTTTTTTAAATAAGCATAATGCTGTGCAAGGAAATCATTCAAGAACAAGAAGAGGAAAAGAAAAGGAAAAGAAGAACACTACTATCACCCTGAGCCTAGGTTGATTTTTCTATAAATGAACAATATGATAAAAGTTAAATGCTAGATCAGGACTAACAACAATAATTATAGACAGCATCTAAACAATCATAACCCCGAAACTCAACTCCTGCCACATCTACCCAATTTTTATTAGATAGACTGTTCAACAGCCAAAGGAAGATTAATGCAAGCAGATGGCCGTTGACATATGATGCATCCTGAATGCATAATCTTTCCGTTTCATAGCCAATATCATTGTGTCAATACTTTAGATAGAGTTTTCAACAATGCAGTATAGCATGTTTCACAGCTAACAGTATACTGAACTAAAGTTGCATGGAGATATTTAAACAAGGGCCATGATACCTCACAAGCAGGTGCCCTTTCATTACAGCTCCACTTTTCCGTTGGAATACAGTTTATGTACTTGCACCACGAACAATAGTTATTTGCATTTATTCCCCAGATTACTGCCACTAAACCTCCTGCAAGACTGTACCAAAGGAAAATAAAACAAGACTTAATCCAACGTCACAAGAATGCATGCCTTCAAGAAGACCAAACTCAGATATTAGGAAAAGTACATAATGCAAACTGACATTGTAACGAACATGAGAAAAGCAATTATCCTCGGTATTGGCTTGTCTAGCTTCTGCTTCAGTTTCACAGATTTATTCAAGTCATAATCAAATAAACCCTTTTTCCTTTCCATGATTGACAGCTGTGGGTTGAAAAGGACTACAACACCAAGCAGAATTCCAGACAAAAAACCTCCGATGCTTGAAAAGTTATCAGCAAGTGGTAGTAAGCCAATAAAGCAGTTGATGATAGCAACAAATCCTAGCATTGCCAATGCTGAAAACTGCAAGGAAAAGAAAAAAAATAAGCAGAGATGGAAAGGGTATCAGAAAAGACTGCAATATACCAGAAGACGGAAACCTTAGCAACATATATCTTCCAATTCTGAATCAGTCCAGCTAACATAGCTCCGAGCAGGCCAAATAAAGCACCAGAAGATCCAACAGCAGGAATGCGCTCAACAAAGACTGCGGATGTCACACTACCCATAAGAGCAGAGAGTAGGTAGATTATTGCAGCCCTCACTGCCAGAGAATCCAAACAAAGGGGTTGGAAAAATTGCAGCAAAGAAGAATTTAATCTCTAGAGACGCATTCTAAGCTGATAGCTTCAACACTGAAATTGGGGCATTAATATTCTAGTATAGATTTTCATATTCAGATCAGTTTTTAAAAAGCTAACCTATGCAGTAATGAGTATTTGCAGGATGGATTAAGTTTGAGGAATAATGAGTCCCCATAAAAGAAATTTGCTACAAAATTCAGAACTGAATTGGTGTAAAAACTTACACGGACCAAATTCCTGCTCCAAGTGATGGCCTACAATGATTACACTGGAGAGGTTCACTACCAACTGAATAACACCAGCGTGCAACCATGGACATGTTGCCAGGGGCCATAGCTTAACTGGCAAGGTCCGTTGAAGGGCTCCCATTTTAACCAACCTGTATGAATTTAAACAAACATGTTGAAGACCATAAATCTTCTACCAAAGGAAAGGTTAAATATTATCGCTTGTTCACTAAAGTATTCTAAATAACTTCAGGATTGGTAGGCATTATTAGTGTGTAAAAGACTGCTACAAAATTTTTTTATTTCTTATTTTAATTTTTTTGCCTACAAATCGCAGGATCAGTAAGTGGTCGTGTAAGCATATCATTACATACCATAAATTCTAAAAGACATCACTAACCATAACAACAAACTGTAGATAGCACAAAAAAAAAGAGTATAAGATGCTGATCTAACAATATTCTGCAAATAAGTTATCACTTCAGCACACTAACTGACAGTCATATCCATACCCCAAACTGACAGCTAATATTTGACAGAGTAGCAAGTTTTCTTGATATCAACAACAAAATGAAGCATCCCTGGTTTACCTTATGCGACAAATTGAGCAGCAAGGTGTAAAATCATCAAAGTACATTACATAAAATGAACGAAACAGGGTACCTGATCGAGTATTCTATTTCTCATTTATAGGGTATTTACATTTATACACAGTGAGACTGTTAGTGTAGCAATCCTCAAACAGAAGTGTTTGTGGGCAGAAAACATGTATTGGTGATGATTGGCGTGGCCTATTTCCAAAAATTTTCTCATCTCACGGTCCTATTTGCAACTGCTTATAAATATCATGCCGTATTTACAATGTTCTACATGTATATGGCATACCTTTAAATGTAAAACCCTCTAGATACAAATAATATATTTTCTAAAAATATGCTTTCACAAATAATTATATAAGTACATACCTCACAGCTTGGGAAATATACAAGACTTGTGTCAATCTACAATTGATCCTATCAAACGTTCGCTTTTATTCCACAAAAATCATCACGATGCAAACCAAATTCAAAGGGAAAATTAATAACATCTAAAACATAAACCAAGATCAGATCACCCAAATTACTGCAAAAGTCAAAGGAAAGAGAGTTTACGTCGACGCCGAGGGCCCAAGAAGTGGATTCTCATATATCGGCTGGAATGAGAACCTCCCAAGCGGCCGGAATAAGCACTGCCCTACGCCGCCGGCGTTCCCAGGGCAATCATTAACTATCATGCTAGCAACAAAAGCAACGAGGCTGACAACAATGAAGAGCGAAATAACCCACGTGTGCTCGGATCGCCGGCGAGAGAAGAAAGGAACCCGATGATCCTCGTCCTCCTCGTTGAGCTCGGGGAGATCCATTAGATCGATGCGGAGTTGGTGGTGGTGGTGGTGGTGGTGGTGGTTGATGGCGATGGTGGGCGAGAGACTGGGACTGCACACTGGGGTTCCGATTGAAGAGAGCTCCTCTTCGTCCGCCATTGGAGAATTAGGGTTAGGATTGGCGATTTGGGGGTTTGATTCTTGAATTAGGGTTTTGTTACTTGATTTGGGGGTTTTCAGGGAAATTTTTTTTTTCTTGGCGGGAGGAAGTGCTTAAAGAGGAGGAAGACGGAGAGCACGTTTGCTATATCCACTCCCAAATAGTAATTTTGGGAGTTGGATTGTCGAAAATGTCTTTTTGTTGACAAAAAAATTAATTACCCATCGGATTGGCTGTCCGGTGGGAGAAGGGCAATTTAGTCCTCACACACCCCCAAAGTTACTGTTTGGGAGTGTGAATAGTTGGACCCGACGGAGAGTGGCTTGTTTGGACCGGTTTGCATCCGGTTCGGTTTAGTTAGATGAACCAGCGATTTATTCTCTTGGGGGGTAGATAGGGGTGGGTATGGGCTGGTTCGAATAGAGGGCCGAGCCGGCGTAGCCCGCCTTGGGTCAAGACCCAACGCAACCCACAGTAGGCGGGGCCCAACCTAGCTTGTGATATACTCGAGTTGAGGGTGGTCAGGTTGGGTTTCGCTCTAAATCCGCGAATAAAGAAGTAGGCCCGACCCAATTTAGATGATAGTTATATTTTGATATAGTGTAAGTACCAATTCAATTAAAAATTGTAACCTCTAGGTGTTTGAGTTGCAATTTTAGTAGTAGTATAGATTTTTAAGCTCTATTCAGTATTTTGATAAATATTTACATTCACTTTGATTTACTGAAAGCACTCAAAATATTGTGAATCTTTTATCTTTTGAGATAAGGACAAATTTTCATAACCAACCTATTTTGAATTTTATTCCTAAAAACAAACCCATTTCAAACTTAATTTTAAAAACAGACTCAATTGGCTGAAACTGGGTCTGTTTTTGAAAAAAAAGTTCCCAAACTTCACGGGAGTTGAAATCCCGTAAAGTTTTTTATATAACAAAACTTCACGGGACTTCAACTCCCGTGAAGTTTGGGAATTTTTTTTTTAAAAAACCGACCTAGTTGGACAGAAACTAGGTCGGTTTTTGAAATTAAGTTTGAAACGAGTCTTTTTTTGAGAATTTTTTGGCAAACAGGTTGGGTTTGAAAATTTGTCCTTTGAGATAATTCTATCACAAATTATAAATTTATTGAGTTTAGATTTTTCAGAAAGATAAAACATAATAAGAAAAAATTGAATAGAAAAATAAAAAGTACGGGCTGATCAGTGTCCGGAACCATCATGGGCCGGGTCGGATCCGGCCTGGCCCGATGTGGGGCATGGGTCGGGCTAGGTCAAGCCCTAGTCCTCAGCGTGGCGGGGTGAGGCATGCCCAGGCCTTGGTCTGACTAGCATGGAGCCAAAATCGGCTAATCAGTTCATGGATTAGTCCCGACTTGACCCACGCTCACCCCTAAGGTAAAAGATAATTATGCACTTAGCCCCTTTGTGTTGATTATACCAAAATATAGATTTTTTGCATATAAATCCTGATATTTCACTATATATCTATATCCGTAATTATATCCTATCAGTTGTAGATATTTGGTAGTCTAGTGCTGTGACGGATACAAATATATCATCAGGTAAGGAATTTTTTTTGATTTAATTGCACTTAAATCTACTCTTCTATACTTATAGGAGGATTCAAAGAATCAATATTCATGCTGCAGTAACTATTGTGCCATGAAGAGTAAATCAACCCCTAGTCCATCTGCTGCAGCAAATTACTGTACCATGAACAGTAAATCAAATCTCCCACTATATATTTTTGAAGTTACTGTTGATGCTACATTATTTTTTTTGTATCATAAACAATACAAAAATCAAATGTATTAAAAAGTAGATCATCCTCTAAGTATAAAGAAGTAGATATGATTTCTAAATCAAATATATTAAAACTTAAATCCACCTTTAAGTATAGATGAGTAGATATAATTTCTAATTTTAAACATACAATAATCAAATTAAATGTATTAAAACTTAGAGGGAGATAAGTTCAAAATGCAATACTTAAAAAAATAAGGGGCCGTGCGCACACTAGTACCTTACAATTTCTCCTACTTCGCTCTTGTATACTCTCATTTGTTTTAAGAAGCACTTACTTACCCTAAAAGTTTTTAAAACTTACACATAAAAAAACTACTTAAATGCCCTCAGTTATGCAAACGCGAGTCTCCTCTCTAAAATTATTCAGCAATACTTAGATACTAATTTCTGAACTTCTTAACACTTTATTTTTTGTTGAAGTTACTATTAATCGTAGTACTATTCTATATTAAATCTATCTTAATTCTATTTTAAAATAGTATTCAATATTCTTAACAATAAACTAGGCAAATAGTAGGAGGTAAAAATATTCTAAAATTAGCATGTGAATATCGCATGATAATTTTTTTAGGGGAAAACTCTTGCGTATACATAACAGAGGGTATTTAGGGGTTGCTTGGTTTACTACAAAAATACATTGCAGAAAATGTTGCATGCAACATTTGTTGCAAGAAATCAACTTCAAATTCGCTAGTTGGATATCATCAATTATATTATCATAAAATGTATTTCCAATGCAAATTCAACGTCTGGTTGAAAAGAAATTTGTGCAAAAGCTATATAATTTTGCCATATAAGAAAACTTGGGTGAAGATGATTTTCCTGTTTTGATTTTAAAATATTTTTCGATGAGGTGTGATTATTCTAATCTTTAACTTCACTTTCTAAAGCATGCAGCTTTTATTCCACCAAATTGGTCATAGCAGTTGCAACAAGCTTTTCCTACAAAATGCAAGTTCATTTACATTTGCCAATTACAAAGTTGCAAACCAAATGAGGGTATATAAATGCAACATAGGGGAAACCATAGGGTATTTAAGTGCAATTAAACCCTCCTTTTCTAGCTCCCCCTGGGTAGAAGCGGAGGAGCCAACAGCCGCTTCCATTGTTTGTGAGAGTGAAAGCATCGGAACGAGATGATGCTGGGAGCGTTATCAGCAAAACCCTCCCTTTCTCCAAACCCCAATCCCTCCTCCTCTTCCTCCTCCTCTCATCGCCATTCCATCAAACACCCCGCGGGCAAACATCGCCGAGTATTTTTCCTCGACGTCAACCCCATCTGCTACAGCGGGCCCCACCCCAGCCTCCCCTCCTTTGCCCGCTGGCTCTCCCTCTTCTTCTCCGACGTCTCCCTCGTCGACCCCGTCATCGCCGTGAGTGGATCCTTTGATTTGCCCTAATTTCATTTGTTTGTGTTGTTTTTTTGATGGGTTTTAGGGGTTTTCTTGGTTTTTTTTTTCAGGTTTTGGATGGGGAACGAGGGAATGAGTACAGGAGGAAGCTGCTGCCTTCGTATAAAGCGCACCGGAGGAAGAAGGTGGAGGGCTTGAGGCAGTCGAGCGAATCGAGGCTCGAGGTTGTCGGAGTTCTTCGCGAGTGCAATGTGCCGGTGAGCTGTGGTCTTTTTTGCCTGTTTGGTTAATTTTCGAATTGATCATGTCTTTCTTTTGCTGTAGCAAAAATGATAATGTTACGAAGAGATTTGGGATATACATTAAAATAAGAAGAGAGAGAATGAAATATAATGGTTTAATCGTGTACAACAAACTACGATGATAAGTTATAAGATTATATAGTTAATAAACGATTGAGATGGTTATGTACACCAAATTAGTAAGCACACAAATCAAGAAAAGTTTATAAGATTATAGCTAATGAGTCAAAGAGGACTTTGGGTAGATCAAAAGAACTTGATTAAATGCAATTTAGAAGGATATGATGATAGTCAACTTAACAGAGAGATGACCCGTAACAGAACTAAATGGAAAAATATGATTCTCATACCATCGTCCCATCCTCCAAATTTTGGGATAAAGTAGTAGCAGTAGCAGTTGTTGTTGTGTCGTTATGATCATTACTACCTAAGCATTGTCTAGAAAAAATAGGGTTATTGTGGAGCAAGGCTTCATGAAAGTTTTGACAAAGCTTTGTTATGGCCTATCAGCAGATGCCAAAATTATCTTACCTTGTGCCAATTTTTTGTCAAACAACACTATGATCAAGAGAGGAGTGTCAATAACCTAAATGCTTTAGTGCAGTTGGTTTCTTCAAAAATTTCTAAACCTAGGAAAAGGTTTAGGACCTTGTTTCGTGCCAAGACTAGCAAGTGCCAGTGTTTAACACCTCCCAGCTCTTGTCAAATACCTAAAAATGAAGAAGAGCAAGTCTTGCTTGTTTTTTTAATCAAGGGAAATCTTAGTGTTATATGAAAAGATTTATGTTGCTCATTCCTTACTTTGGCAAAGAGTTAGCGTTTTACATCAATTCTTAGTTGGCATTAGCATGCCATTTGATGTGATCTGATAATATTGATTTGACCCCACATCACCTCTCTTAAGTCCCAAATTTAGACATTGTTTAGACAATATAGTTTAGGACCTTGTTTGGTAACAGGAGTTAGCAAGTGTTAGTACATCAGCGTCTGCTAAATCTTGTCAAATAAAAATGGACGAGTAAATAATGATTGCTTTCATACCAAGGGTGGGGGGCCTTGCATCAGCGGTTGGTGGTAGTGGTTTGGGGCGCCCGTCGGGGGGCGTCGGCTGTTGGGTGGGGGGGGAGCAGAGGAATGAGGTGGCAAGCAGAGTGTTGACTAATAGTAATGATGTAGACTGAAATTTTTGGCTTACAATTTGGAGAATAAAATAGAAATTATGATGATTAGATTAAAAAATTCGCATGATTTGGGAGCATATAAGTAAAATACCTTTGAAGACACACATAGACATCACATAATATATATAAATATATGTATGTGTGTTTGGGCGTGCGCGTGCATGCACATTTATATGTTTTTCTATATGGCTATATGCACAATAAGAATAAAAAATGATAGCTAATGGTATGTTTTTTATTAGAAGAAATATCCAAATTCAATGCAATTATTCATTTATTAGAAGAAATATCCAAATCTAATGCAATTATTTTCTTCCCTAGGATTGTTACTAGTTGGCGATGGATCAGTCATATTAGCAGAGGTCTTCTCTTGTTGACTATGTTGAGTATGGGGCGGCAAAAACTCGAGAAAGGGCCAACGAAATTTACATGTTTCTATGTGTTAACAAACTATTAGATATCCGTTAAACAAGTTGCATCTAATCAGTTTTAAGTCTCATGTATTTAAAGAAGAAGAAGAAGAAGAAGGTGTTCACTTACAACTTAAGACAAATTAGTTGGACAAGAATGAGGGTTTTCCACACAGCACTAGTGAAGTGTTCATGGAGTGATGGTCCAACATGTTTCAAAGAAGGATACCGAAGGCATAAAGAAAGTGTTCTTGCTTTCTAGTGTGTTCTAGTGTGGCAATCTTTTGATTTATTATTTGCATATATACCCTTTACATTATCAATATTTGCTAAATTACCCTCCAAATCTCAATATTTGCAAAACTACACCTCAAATTAACAAACTAGGAAAAGAATGCCTTCCACTTATTGTTAGGGAATATACTCGACATATTCCTTTTTAGTTCTGTTAAAACTTTTAAAAAGACTAACTTACCCTTTTTAGTTAATTAATTCATAATTACAATCTTAAATATAAAAAACTCGTTAATAAACCCTACCATTATTCTCCAACTACAGGTATCGCCCATTGATGATTTGTGATTTAGAGGTAGATAGATAAAGATAGAGAACTAAACTTCTGATTTTTCCCTCTACCCCCCCGCCCCCGCCCCCCCGCAAAAAAAAAACATAAGTATCTTCCATGGTTTCGTATTGAATCAAGAGCATGCATCAGCTGGGATCTATCTCTTCTGTTCAACCAAAAAAACCCCAATTCAGCAGCAGCAGAAAATCCACGAAGATTTGACTTTGTTTCTTGGTCAATTGATTGAGTAAAAAGATCAATCATTAGAATTATTAAGCTCAGCCACTGCATGGGCTACGATGAGGATGAGAAGATCCTTTGCTATTAGATTTTGGGCATGGATTATGAAAGGTGACACCTCCCTCTCATATCATTGTTGTTGCCATCCCACCATTGGGCAGTGTCGCCTTACAGATAGTTCCCCATTCTCTCCCTGCTCTCCTTCCCCCCCTTCATTTGAGTGTGACTTCACTGATGGAGGCGATGATGATGATGGCAGTGATAGCGGGTTGTCTGCACTGAGGCAGAGTAAGAGGTCCAGTCAGGAGACCTGGTCTGCAGTGCTGTCTTCTTCTTCATCTTGAACTAATTTGAGATGGGGATTTTCAATCAGGCTGAGCTTATTAGAGAAAGGGTAAAAGAGTAAATCCGCAGTTAAATTGTTTGATAAGTGATCGGAGGGTATTTTTTATCAATGTTGTTAATTTGAGGGGTAATTTTGCAAGCATGAAGATTTGAGGGTAGTTTTGCAAATGTCAATGACTTAAGGGGTAAATGTACAAATAACTTTTAAAGGAAGCATCAAGAAAAGCAATTCTTGTGGTTCTGAATAAAGAAAAGCAAGAGGATACACGTATATGCTAACAAGCTTACTATGGAATCTTCAAAACTAATTGTGGTCAGTCATGTTCGCTCTTGTATCATGCTAGGCCTAGATCAAACCCATTTTTATCCCACATCTCATGATATCTTTCATCTATTTTGATGCTTACACAATTTCACTCATGAAGAGGGATGATGTCCAAGCTTCTCACTTCTTAATTATTTTGTGTAGGATTAATTGATGTCATGATACAATAATGGAGGTTAGCTATGAAGGTAACTGGCAAACATACCCAAAATTATCAAAGTAAAGAAGAGTGTACGGAAAGTTTGCGCTTAACCATGACCAGACAGATGCTTATGAGGTGCTCTTGTTTTCTTTGTTTAACTCTTAAGGCTATTATATGGAGGGGTGGAGAGACAAGTAGGTATTAGGAGTCTTGATAGTCAATAGTCAGTCCATGTGACAAGAAGGTTGAAGATTAACGTATTGCAAGATTTTTGGTCGAAATTATAATCACTCATGTTCAAACATGTAATAGTGAATGTTTAAATGTAAAGAATGTGATCAAAAT
>BQKN01000776.1:87255-100770 GCA_022839385.1 Asparagus kiusianus | reverse complement strand
AAAAAAAAAAAAAAAAACACTACAAGCGCAACAAAATATTCAACAACTTAATACGTCCTCCGTTAACTTGACAAAAGTAAGGAATATTTCGAGGTTTTTTTTTCTTTCGGGGCATGCTAGCACAATGTTGGAGATTTGTGTGTTTTCCTTTCGAGGCGCTGCATTTTGAAAAGTTCAAAGATTTGGGGGTTATTTTGCCCCCAAAAAACCTTTATTTTTATCCATCTAACTTTACACATGACACATGTATAAAAAAAAAAGAACAAAGAAAAAGAAAAACCTGTCTGGTTTTCTATAAATTTGTCTATCTTCTATCTATTTTAAGATGGTCATTGTTTCTTTAAATTTCAGTCCTCATTGTCTAACCTCCACAGCAATAAATGTTAGAAAGCGCACATGCGTAGCATCTATATCACAATCGACAATTAATGGCACAATCCAACCGCACAACGCCAAGAACCAAACCCCAGTAGCCACACGCCCAAACCCTACCCCCACCGCGTAAATCCTAACAGCCTCACAAAAAAAAGTGGTAACCCCTAGCACCACTAGAAGCCCTCCACGTCTCAGCATGGCAGTCCACTCGAACCTCACCACTTCCCCTCCATTTTATACCCCAAGCTCCTCCTCCCCCTCCCCCCCCCCCCCCCCCAATCATTCACAACTAATGGCCTCCATCTCCACCCCTTCAACCCTAGCCACCTCCCTCTCCCTCCCCTCCTCCCACCGCCCCGCCGCCGTCTCCTTCGGTCTCGACCTCGGCCGAGGCAAATTCACCGCCATGGCGGCGACGTACAAGGTCAAGCTCATAACCCCCACTGGTACCAAGGAGGTACGATGCCCGGCCGACACGTACATCCTCGACGCGGCGGAGGAGGCCGGATTTGACCTGCCGTACTCGTGCCGCGCGGGCGCGTGCTCGTCGTGCGCGGGGAAGGTGGTGGAGGGAAAGGTGGACCAGTCGGATCAGAGCTTCCTTGATGATGATATGATCGACCAGGGGTATGTGCTCACTTGCATCGCCTGTCCTCGGTCCGATGTTGTGATCGAGACTCACAAGGAGGAGGATCTGTTTTAGATATATAAGTGGACAGACGCATTGGTGCATTGATCTATCGATCATGTGCTGCCTGCTGTTGGAGTGGTATATTATCTCTCATTGTTGTGTGTACTCTTCTACGAACTATGCATGTAGACGTGGAGAGAGAAGAAGAATAAAGGGGTCGATGTTTAGGAAATTAATGTGTGATCTGTGCCTAATAAGTTTAATAAGCGCAGGCATTTTTCATTTTTTTTTGACTAGTCAACCTTGGGAAAGGTATGGTACACGAAGTTGGACTTTAAATACTTTCACTAGTAGAAAAACGAGCAACCTAGACGGAAGTTCTCGTCTAGGTTGATCCAAATCCCGTCTAGGTTAGTTCAACTAGACGGAATTCCGTTTAGTTAGGTCCGTTTATTTTGCTTCCGTCTAGATTGAATCAAACTAGACGGAATTCCGTCTAGGTTGATCAACCTAGACGGAAGTCAACCTAGACAGAAGTAAGAATTCCGTCTAGTCTGCCAGACTAGACTGAATTCCGTCTAGGTTGATTATGACAACCTAGACGGAATTCCGTCTAGGTTGACTCAACCTAGACGGAATTCCGTCTAGGTTGCTTTTTTTTTCCAACAAAAAAAATTAATTATAATTTGTATTTTCCTGTACAATTACATTAATATATGAATACATCCAGAAAATACTGTACACATGAATACATCCAACCATCCAATTATAATCAAAATTCATAACAATTCCATTCAAAACCAAATATAACCAAATCCAACACATTGCACAAATCCAACCATCCACTTCAAAATATACATCAACCAGTTCCGTCTAATATATACATCCAACATCATATATACTAACAATGCACATGACTAAGATAAGATACACGACATGAATAAATGTAGTGTTATAACAAATAAAACTGTTTATTGCATTAAAAATAAAAAAACCTCACCCATCGTCGTCGGCGGGGGTATCTCTCTCCCGATTACGAGAACGGGTGCTGCTCCCTCCAATATCTCCACTCTGAATGTTCAGTTGAATAATCATTATGTGGTGTTTGATAACATATTAAATAAAAATAAATTTATAAATATAAGAAAAAATAAGATACCCGAGCACTACTCTATCTAGTGTCGGAATTATCGCCAATCGAGCTAATGATCCGTATGATACCACCATACGCGCTATAAGGAATCGCACCGCCTAAATATTGTATAACATACCCCATGAGATCGTCCATCGAGTTTGCCGTCAGCGCAACTCTGGTCATCTCATTAGTCACCTGAATATGCAGCTCCGGGTCAATTTTGTCAATCAGATACGCAGAGATATGTGCGACAAATGTCATAGCCTGAAAACTGCTTGTGGCTGCTCTCATTGATGTAGATGGCGTGGAGGATGCTGTGGATGATCTCATGCTTATGCCGGGTGAAGCTCCGACACCATGCAGAGGATATCTTCCTCTCCTATTATTAGGGAGAAATAAATATTAAATTTTGCTCTCAAATTCAATAATAGTAAACAAATATAAATAGTATGTAGTATTCAAATTGATTCGATTTGTTACCATCCATACCTGTTATGACCCATCAGGTTCTGTGTGAGATTGATGTTCTCCTCTGCAGAAAGCATGTGAGGGTCCGGCTCGGTTTGTTCCTCCTCCTGTGAAATGTACACAGATGCAGCCTCCTTGGATGCAACCTTAAATCCCTCCTAAAGCAAAAATCTATAGTTAATTCAAGGTAAAGACCTTATTATTTGTGTTCACGTTTCCTCGTAATGTTAACAACAAAATAGAATTAATAATACCACTCAAGATATGTATAAGTCTCACCACCAACTTGAGATTAGCCTTGATCTTATCCCGATTCTTCTCATCACCACTATATCTATCACGGAAAGTACCATACGTCGCTTTTGCCCTCAAGTGTATCGGCATTAATGATTTTTCCTGTCATAATATAAATTATGGGATTTCATAATCATACTAAACATTAAGATCTTTTAAAGCTTTAAATGACATATACCGTATCCTGACAATAAACATCCTCCATATTGGCATAGGAGTGTGAGCCAAGTGGTGATCATGCAGCTTCTTTTTTCTATTTTCTGACCCCTTCGTGGATTTATTCTTAAAAAAATCTGTAAATATGCAATGAAATAATATCTTAAAATTATAAAGTAATTTTCATGAAACTAACCTTGGCGGCATCGCTGTCCCAATACACGAGGAGAGCCGTGAAATGAATCTCGTCAACTTGGTCATCGAGGTTTAAAAACCTCTGCCAGTCCTCCTCATACCTGTCATAGGTTTCATGTTTGATCTCATGTCTCCATTGTTTGAGAACTGCTTCAACCTTGACATTAAGCCCATAATTCCAAGCCCCCTCAAAGTCCTCAAGGCAGAAACAGTCCTGTAGATTTATATACACATTTAGTAAGGATAATTTAATATCAATTACTAATTATTAATAAATGAAAATCTAAAACAATATGCACTTACCATAAGCTCAGTCCATATTGCCTCGTATGCGGTCCATGGTAATTCTCGAAAATAAAAATAAGGGTTGATAATGTTCGCTCTACGCACGAGAACCCCAATATATGCATTCAATCGGATTGACCAAGGACCAACGGGCAAATTAGAAATATTCCACTAAATTATCGCCCTCATTCCTCTTGGCGGTTGTTTAGATTCAGGCTTACCTCCGCCACGTCTGTTCTCTAGGCGATCTCGCTTAGCGCCTACAATAATAACATGATAACATATCATATCATATATAAATGTGAAAATTAAAAGTATTTATACAATTTGCCATTCGTTATCTCTCTTTCTTTTGCTGCGAGTGCATCAGCTTTCCTAGTCTCCAACATAGGAAGCATTTCCTCTAACTTTCTCGCAGCACGTGGGTGGTACTTCCTTGAGTCAGCCTTAGACTTATGAGAGTCCGGAGGTAAGGGTAAACTGAGATAGTCCTGTGTCTTCGGCCGCAAGTCAGTATGAAATGTATATGATGGATATGTCGGGGTCCAAGAAACACCTACATAAGAAAGGAGAATCATTAATATGAAATTTTAATTGATCATTATCAATTATTAAATATTAAATACCTGCGTCGGGGGATGGTTTTGGTGCTGCATCAGAGGGGCCGGGTGATGAACATCCCGCATCTGCAACAAATGAACACTATGAGCTAGATAACTAAAAATTTATAAAATATATTAAAATATTAATTAATTTTTATACATGCGTCCGGAGATGGTAGTGTATCATCAGCACCACTACCTGGGGTGATACTCCGTGATCGATCACCCTCCGGGTCAAAGAGCCTCCTCACCCTCCTCATCTACAAATTTAATAAAGACAATTGTTAAGAAAAAATTGTATACATGCTCATGAGATATGTTATTATGAAATGCATTATTGTTTTTATTATGATAAGCTAAAAATCGATAATGTGGTTAACATATATAGTTCATACCTACATCCAGCGTCACATTCTGTGTGTAAGAGAATTCTTGCCAAACATCATTAGATGACCCAATTGGTTCACTATAATTATCTTCACTTTCTTTATATTTTTTTCATTGTTATTAGGAAGAACAACAGATCTTGGCTCATTGTACAAAACCACCCAATCAGACATGACATTCGGATCTATCACAAAGAAGCACTGATCAGTTTGTTCTGCGAAAATAAATTTCTCATCCGTATATACTTCTCGGTGAAGATTGACTAGTGTAAATCCATAATGATCCTTTTGCTTTTTTGCAGGACACCACCGAACCTTGAACATCGTGTAAGTACATTGTTTTGGTTTACCAAACCCGTAAATTACCTCAATAATATCTTCTAATTGGCCATAATATAGTATGTTAGTTAGAATTGGATTCTGATCTCTTATACTTGAAAATCATTCTTGAGCAAACAAGACCATGACCCCACTGTTCTGAGTTACCCTCCTATCATCGGTCTCTAGCGTTCGAACTTTATATCCATTGACCAAATGCTCATTATAACGTCTCACTTCGTGATAAGGGCGTTGTGCATAGATAATAATTTCATCTGGTAATGTAGTACCATCAAGAAGTGATTTTTCAACCTAAGACAAACAATTTGAGAATATTTAGATGATGTTATATTATGAATGTTCAATAATTAATTGCAAAACACTTACATCAATTCTTAACCAATCAGAAAATTATTTCTTATGTCTTTTCTGAATATTGTGCGCTGCATTCCTAGCGTATTGTTTCTTAAGCTTCTCCAGATGTCGCCTATATAAACAATATATAAGTTTGTATTGATAAACTATATGTAAAATGAATATTTCTCATCTATATTACTGATTTTATTTGTTACCTTCGATAGTTTGCGAACATATCAAGGTTTTCCAACACATATGCATGAATTTGATCTAAGAGAGATCTCGGGTATTTTTCACGCTTCCTCTCCTTATCAGGTGCTTGAGATGTGGTTTTCTTCTTGCGCATGTAATGTGATGCACACAGAAAGCATTCGTTAGCCACGTATCCTTCAGCTATCGAGCCCTCGGGACGAGCTCGATTACGAACATTGTGTTTCATGCAGCCCAAGTATCTTAGAATCATAAAAGTTAATTATTAGCACGGTAATTTTAAAAACGCATATACAATTAATAAATATAAGAAAAATCGTAAATTACCTTTCAATCGGATACATCGAACGATAAGTAATAGGACCGGCGATTCTAGCCTCTTTTGCAAGATGCTAGGTAAGATGGATCATAATTGTAAGAAATGAAGGAGGGAATATTACTTCCATATTGCATAGAGTAATTCGGACATCGGATTCAAGTTTTTTAAATTCATCTACATCTATGACTTTAGAGCATAATTTTCTAAAAAATCCACAATACTCAATAATAATCTTCGACGTTTCTTTCTCCATATTGTTACGGATTGCAACAGTGAGCAATTGATGGAGAAGAACGTGATAATCATGTGTCTTCAGACCTAAGAGTTTTCTCTCTTGCACCTGGACATTATTTGAAATGTTAGCAGAGTAACCATCCAACGACTCTACCGATTTGAGAATTTCACAAACTCGTTGCATCTGTTCATTTGACATTGTAACACGAGACGGAGACAACTTTAATTTTTTAAGGCCAACGTCTTGAGCTTGCAAATCATTTCGGATATTCAAAGCACTCAGATCTTAGCACACCCGTAGGTCATCCTTCGACTTGTTTGCATCTTGTAGGAGAGTTGATACTATGTTATCACATATATTTTTCTCAATATGCATGATATCTAAGTTATGTCGGATTTTAAGATTTTGCCAGTAAGGTAGCTGAAAGAAGATACTAAATTTATTCCATCCTCTAGGTAATTTTTGGGCTTTGTCCTCAACTTGTATTTTACGGACCTTTTGCTTACCCTTCAATGACTTTTTTGACTTTAAATAATCTCTTACTCCGAGCGGGTTAAATTTAAAATAGCGGTTTTTTCCAAACACAACTTTTGGAAACCCCTCAAGTAATTTTACAATCTCATTACCTGTCAGTTGACGCGGCTTCATTCTTTTCTCAACTGTGCCATCAAACTTAGTTGATAATTTCCTGTACTTATGACTCAAGGGCAACCACATTCGATTAAACCAATAACAATTCTTTCGGCTACGTGGTAATTGAAGAGCTTTAAATGCCGGACCACATACAGGACAAGCACACTTGCCCTTCGTAGAGTACCCGGACAGATTAGCATAAGCTGAAAAATCATTAATCGTCCATAATAGAATAGCACGTAATCTAAACGACTCTTTTAAATGGGCATCATATGCTAAAATATCCTCAGACCATAATTGTTTCAGCTCATCAATTAGAGGCTCTAAGTAGACATTAATATCATTTCCCGGTGCATGCTTACCGGGTATTAGTAATGAAAGTATCATAAACGGTTGTTTCATACAAAGCAATGGAGGTAAGTTATATGATATTAATACAACTGGCCATGTAGACCAGCCAGAGCTCATTACCCCAAATAGATTGAATCCGCCGCTTGATAGACCTACTCTTATATTTTTGCAATCTTCGGCAAAACGAGGATAAAATTTATCAACATGCTTCCAAGCTAAAGCATCAGCAGGATGTCTCAATTTACCATCGTCTACTCGATCTTCCTTGTCCCACTTTATATTCTTTGCCGTTTCCTTGTTCATGTACAATCTTCGCAATCTAGGAGCCCATGGGAAATGTCGAAGCACCTTAGCTGGAATTTTCTTCTCTGTTATCCCTGTCTTCGTTGTAATCCTTGTTGAAGAATTTGTGCGCTGCTTCCACCTAGAAACTCCACATGTCGGACACTCTTGAAGGTCTTTATTGGCTTTATGGTACAAGATACAATCATTCAAACATGCATCAATCTTATTATAATCAAGACCCAGAGTAGAGACAATCTTCTCAGCTTGATAAGTTGTTTGGGGTATGTTATTCTCTCCTCCAGGAATTACAGTCTGAAGCAAATCAAGAAGCATTTCAAAATAATTATCTGACATACCGCTAAGTATCTTAATATGTAGGAGTTTCAGCATAAATGAAAATCTGGAGTACTCGGTACATTCCTCATATAAGTCCTTTTCACTATCTTCTTGTAGCTCTATTATTCGCTTTATTTCTACGGAGGAATGCATATCATCAATATTTTCGGTACTTTCGACATCTCCTACCTCTTCAGCTTTAACTTCGATATCATCTTCACTTTTATCTCTAATATCATCTTCGACAATATCATCAACATCATATTCTGTAGGTCGAGGAAAAATATCATTCAACATTGTTTCTGTGTCGTCTATTCGTTGGCCACCGGACGTACCAACACGCATATTTGGATTCTCATCTTCAGTGATACCTTCCCCATGCCAGTTCCAATATTTATATTTTTCATCAAAACCTGATTTTATTAGGTGAATCCGTATATCATTTTTATTCAACAGCTTCAAATTCCTACACCTACAATAAGGACAATACATAGCACCGCTTCTTAAATTTCTCGGATTCATTTCCGCATAACGCATGAAGGCTTCACATCCCTCCTTATATCGTGTGTCACGAAATCTATGATGCCTAGGGATATCTATCCATGATTTGTCAGGAATTATCATCATCTGTAAATTATATATAATTATTAAATACGATTAGTCTCACAACTACTAATACATCCATGACTCTTATACATTCAACACATATCAAACATACGTTCATATATCATTTAACAATATTAATATTTATCTACATAATATATATATATAACGTACGTAGAAACTAATTACACTAATCTAGCGGCTGTCATAGGAAGGCTTCTATTCATTAAGAATATAGTAGTGTTTACATCCAACTTCATATACTTTGTATATTTTCATTTCTTAAAAATTTCGACAGCACCTACCCGCTGTTCTCCCTGTACACTATGCGGATGTTATTATGCGTATCAGCGATAACCAGAAATGCAGAACAACATATGCTTATTGTACACGAAGAACAATGAATACATGCTGCCAAAACTTTTAAGAATGAAAATATACAAAGTATACAAAGTTGGATGTATGCACAACTATATTCCTAACCCGTCCGAGAAGGACAGATCCAATAATTATGAATTTCAGTACCAATTTTTTATTCCTATAATATAAAATAAACGCTCATTTTCGGGAGAAAACTTCGTCTCCTACCCAAATCTGAGTCATATATCATATATTATAAGTCCAAAGAATTGGATGTAATTATTGAACAGAAGTCTAGGGATAACGTTATTTTTTTATTCACCTAAATTAGATTATAACACATTATAAAAAAATTATAATGTGTTATATATCACTCTATTTTTTTTAAAAAAATATTTCACATATTTTCACATCACAAACTTAAATAATTACACCTACTTATGGCACAAATGAAACTTGAATGAGTTAGGGTTTATAAGTGTTTTAAAAAAATATGATTACTAGTGTTGTTCAAATGAATTAACATGTAGTTGAGTTAGGGTTTTTAGAATTGAACTCGTTTATTTTTTTTATCATAAATTAGGGTTTTTAAACTAAATTCAATAATAAATAATAAAAAATTAAAAAAATTCTAAAGCTCAGTAGAAAAATCATACTTTTTAAGCAGATGAAACAACGGACACATCGGTGATCACGATTAGCCTGCTGGAAAATTAAGAAAGGGGGGAGGGGTGTAGAATTGTCAGCAGATTGGCAGAATCAGGTTTCAGGCTCAGGATTCAGGTTGACAGGGTGGCGGGGGACCGGGGGGGGGGACCGCTTTCGTGCACATTGCTTACTGGGCGTCGGGATGGGGGGGGGCCGACCGCCCCGGTCGACCGCAGAAGTTTTTGTTCTGTAGGCGGTCGACCGACGCGGTCGACCGCAGAAGTCTCTGGACAATGGAGATGCTGCTGGATGGAGGGCGGTCGACTGGTGCGGTCGACCGCCGAAGCGGTTTTGGGCTGGGTCTGTTTTCTAGACCCGTTTCATTTGGGTTTTCTATAAATATCCAAACTTGGTTTTAGGGTTTGCAAGCAATGAGTTTTAGCAGCCATTGAGGGTGAGTTATTGGGCTTCTATTTTAGGAGCAATTGGAGAGATCAAGAGTGAGTTGTTGTGGGTTTTGGTGAGAGATTTGTAACCCTAGTTTGTTCCTCTTGATTTCTAATAGTGAAAACTCCCCCTTCCTTGCCCCGTGAACGTAAGCATCTCGCCGAACCACGTAAAATCTGGTGTTGATTGTGTTTGTGCTTGATTGATTGTTTGGTTTATCTTCTCTCGGCAATTGGTATTGGATCTCGGCATAGGGGCTTCTCCCCAACAAGTGGTATCAGAGCTTCGGGCAACGCTTGGACTTTTTGGATGTGTAGATCAGTTGGGAAGTTTCTCTAGAGCTTCGATTGGTGATAAAGGTGGAATCTTTGTGGTAAAAATTCTATCTTTGGTCAATTTTTGGATCTATTTCCTATTTGTTCCGCAATTGTTTATTGGGTGCTTTGAGATATATGGCCGGAAAAGATAAAAATGGGGAGGGTTCTTCTAGTGTGAAGGCCGTCCAAAGTTTGAGTATACATTCTATAAAAATAGATGTGAAAAAGTTCAACGGCACAAATAATTTTGGACTTTGGCGATGTGAAGTCATGGATGCGCTAAATGCGCAAAATCTAGAAGATACGTTGGAGTTGGACGGGAAACCGGACAACATGGATGAAAAGGTTTGGAATAAAATGAATAGAACGACGTGTGGTGTGATTAGGTCTTGCCTTACCCAAGATCTAAAATATGATGTGATGAATGAAACTTCGGCAAAGAAGATTTGGGAGGTCCTAGAGGGCAAATATTTGACGAAGAGCGTCAAAAATCGTTTGCATTTGAAGAGAAGGCTTTATCGCTTCCAATTGAAGAAGGGGACATCCATTAGTGATCACATGAACCACTACACGAAGCTACTTACAGATTTGACGAATGTAGATGTTATAGTTGAAGATGAAGACAAGGCATTGTTGTTATTGAGTTCCTTGCCCGATGAGGAATATGAGATCTTCGTCCTCACTCTTATTAATGGGAAGGCATCTCTTTCGTATAGTGAGGTCACCGCAGCTCTTGTGAATTATCAACTTCGAAAGAAGGACAAGGAGATTTCCATTGAGCCGGTTGCGGGGGTATTGGTTGCAAGAGCTAAAAGTCCAAACCGTGGTAGGAGGTCGCAGTCTAGAGGGGGGCATCCTGCAGTTGGTAGGAATCAGTGTGCCTTTTGTAGAGAGGATGAACATTGGAAAGCCGAATGCCCAAAATTGCAAGCCATGAAGAATAAAGGGAAAGCTATTCAAGCCTCAGAGGTGAATGTTGCCAATGCTAGTGGCAATGTTTCAGATTCGGATTCTTCGGGCTATTCGTGTCCAGCTCTTCCGTCAGTTGATGTTGCCGACTCCATCGAGTGGATGTTGGATTCTGGTACTACTTACCACATATGTCCTAGAAAGGATTGGTTCTCCAGCTTTCATGAGTTGGAAAGAGGGGATGTTGTTCTCATGGGTAATGATCATAGATGCCCTATTGGTGGTATTGGTACCGTTCGGATTCGGATGAGTGACGGGATGATTCAGGAGTTGGCTGATGTGAGGTTCGTTCCTCAACTGAGGAAGAACATCATTTCACTTGGTGTATTGGAGGCAGCAGGCTATAGGGTGACTTTGGCGGATTCACGCTTGAAGGTCACATCGGGGTCCATGATTGTGATGAAGGGCGTCAGGAGGAGTAACTTATATTATCTGCTTGGGAGCACGGTGATTGATAGAGCGCTGACGACTTCTATGACTAGACTGTGGTATTGTTTGGTGCTGGGATATTTTGTTGGTTATACCGTGCACAGATTGTTGAGGAGTGCTATGACCTGCAGATTGAAGTCCTGTGAGCACATTGAGATGAGCGAGAAGACCGAGGTGGAGTTCAGCACTTCTATCCATCGATCGAGGGGTCTTATTAGAGGTGTTCAGTCAGGCATTGGTGGGCTTTCCAAGAAGGCGTCATCGGGAGGTAATCGTTATTTTGTTTCCTATGTTGGGGATTGTACTAGGCATATTTGGGTTGCAACCAAGTCCCGTTGGTATAAAGCCCTAGTAGTCCGTAACAGTTGGAGGAGGTGTATGGGCAGAAAGGTTACCAGTCGTACTTGTTCTAGTAGGAGTTCTTTCTTGCATTGGTGCCGAGCTCATGGCAGTTGGAGACACTTCATAGGAGAGGAGACAATGGGGCGACGTGATGAGATGGCGGATTTAGTGAGCCGTTCTTTTCTGGAGGAGGATCGGCGTTGGTTGTCGAACAGTGGATCTGGTATTCAGGCTTCGACAGGTTTGGGTCATCTTATGAGGTTGCCGACTGCTACGTATAGAGTTGTTAGATCTGGTGGAGCTGTTTCAGATTTTGGTTGGTGTCGGATATTAGGCTACCCAGCACTTGGTCACATCGTGGATGTGAGATTGGATCCGATTGCGCATTTGGGATTCAGAGGCTCGTTCGGCTATCAGTGGGGAGCTTCTGAGTTTGGTCTGAACAGGTTTGTCACTTTAGACTCTCGGCAGGTGGAGAGTATTGATCAGGTCAGAGGGATATCGCAGCGGGTGGAGGTTGATGCTACTGCACATTGGGTGGGGATTTTCCCACATACTCCAGGTCATTATGCATTGTTTGGGATTCCAGCTGAGGTGGCACAGCGTGAGAGTCATTTATTTATGGGGGCAGTTGATGAGGTAGTTGATTTGGATGCAGCTGGTGGATATGTTTTGGATACGGTCATTGTTACATTTCAGGTGGAGGTGTTGGATTGTTTTCAGATTGGGGTCGTTGATGATGCTATCAGCCGCAGTTTGGATTGAGGGCCTTTGGAGGCCATTTGGGTGAACTACGTGAAGGCTTGATGGAGGCCATTTGGGTGAACTACGTGAAGGCTTGATTCCTTGGAGAGGATACGTAGGCAGTCAGTTTTTGATGCAGCCGATTTGGTGAGTAGACACTATTGGTTTGGGGTGAGTGTTTGCACTCCCGTTTGGTTGGTGTCGACTCAGTTTGATTTGATGAGTAGACACAGTTGTTTTGGGGTTGAGTGTTCGCACTCCCGTTTGGGTCTCGACGTGTTGTGGATGGAGTCCGTTGTCATGAGTCCGTTGCCATGGTGTACTGGATGCGTTGAGGCATTGGTTTGGTCGGTGTCGGCTCAGTTTTGGGAAAACGTTTGCCGAGGTGGAGATTTGTAGAATTGGCAGCAGATTGGCAGAATCAGGTTTCAGGCTCAGGATTCAGGTTGACAGGGTGGCGGTCGACCGGGGCGGTCGACCGTTTTCGTGCACATTGCTTATTGGGCGTCAGGATTGGTGGCGGTCGACCGACGCGGTCGACCGCAGAAGTCTCTGGACAATGGAGCTGCTGCTGGATAGAGGACGGTCGACCGGTTCGGTCGACCGCGATTGATCGCGGTCGACCGCACCGGTTGACTGCCGAAGCGGTTTTGGGCTGGGTCTGTTTTCCAGACCCGTTTCGTTTGGGTTTTCTATAAATACCCAAACTTGGTTTTAGGGTTTGCAAGCAAGGAGTTTTAGCAGCCATTGAGGGTGAGTTATTGGGCTTCTATTCTAGGAGCAATTGGAGAGATCAAGAGTGAGTTGTTGTGGGTTTTGGTGAGAGATTTGTAACCCTAGTTTGTTCATCTTGATTTCTAATAGTAAAAACTCCCCCTTCCTTGCCCCGTGGACGTAGGCATCTCGCCGAACCACGTAAAATCTGGTGTTGATTGTGTTTGTGCTTGATTGATTGTTTGGTTTATCTTCTCTCGGCAATTGGTATTGGATCTCGGCATAGGGGCTTCTCCCCAACAAGGGGGAAAGGGGGCTGCCAAGGAGGGGGGAAGGGGGAGCTGCCGGGGGGAGGGGGGAAGGGGTTGCCA
>BQKN01000776.1:59186-75405 GCA_022839385.1 Asparagus kiusianus | reverse complement strand
TTTATTCATATAAAATAGATAATGAGGGTATAAAACTGTAATAAAATATGATTATCAGTAGGAGACATGACCTTTGTTATTTTGACCTTCAAAGATGAGGTTCAAACTGGTCTCAACTGAGTCTCGAAATTCAAGCTCCACAGGTGACCCTCGTCATTTTAGAATTTGGAGCAGGACTTAATCTCATTAGATAAAGCCAATCAGACTCTAACAGTTCTCGAGCTGTTGATCCATATGGATCCATCGATTCGTTAGGGGTAGAAATAAGTAACTAATACTTAATGCGCCCTTCCAGATCATGCTCCATCTGCGTTAAATACGAACGCATTGAATGCGTCTCTTCAATTCCAGCGCCTCTTGACCATATGGTGCTCAGGGATTCGTGTAATGGATCCCAGCCAATTGGTTGGCTTCACTACCTATAAATAGGCCATCGCTCTTCGAGAAGAATCATCATATTCTTCTTTGAGCCCTGTAACAAAAATAACTCAGAGAAGTTTCCTCTTTTCAATGTTCCCCTCTTTATCCCCTTCACAGCTTCAAGGCTTTCTGACATCAATGATCGTCGCCGGTGAGGTAGGCAAAATTGATATCATGGCCCATTTGATCGACGCTACTAATTCAGGTAAACTCTGATTAAGTCGTACATCTCTCCACCAACACAAAATTTATGCTTAAAACAATTAAGCCTTTGTTGGGTAGATGAACAATCTTCTCCTTAACTATTCGTTGCATTTCTTGTATGATGATGAGACTTGTCGGTTTAATAAAACTCATTCCTCAGTTGAAAGATATCTATCTTTTCAATGAAACTCATTGGTTTGATGAGGCTCCTTCGTTTTATGAGGTTCACTTATCTGACGAAGTTTATTTGCCTGACGAGGTTCACTTGTTTGACAAGGTTCATTTGTCTGATGAACTTCGTGCTAACTATGTCCTTTTGCTCTTTGTTGTTGCTTTTTCATTTAAAAATTTCTCAATCTTTCAGAACCGAAGTCAGGATATATTTTAGCAACTTTCTTGACTTTCGACTGCAACCCCAAAGAGATATCGTAGGTCCAATCATGTTTACTCCTTCAACATAGCGTGCACCCCCAAGAATGCAACCCTTTATTTGGACCTTGGGTTATGTGGCAGCTTTACGGACCCACTGAAGTGCTTATCCTTATTCACACGAGCATCAACAGCTATTTTAAAGATGCCACTTCACTCTGTAACTCATTCATGTTTCGTTGGAATGGGGAAGATGCTGATCCTATGCTAAAAGCTTGTAGTGTTTCTATTAGTCCCCAGTTTACCCAAGCAGATGGGCGGGTGCTACCAGCACCAAAATTGAAAGTCAGGCATGAGGAAGACTTCATGCTAAGGAACGGAAGATGGAACTTTAACAACAAGAACCATGACGTTGTTGAAGACGAAGCTCAACACCATTGTAAAAGGCTCAATAAATTGCACAAGAAGACGTTATCGAAGGTCGTCAAAAGAACTTGTAACTGAATTTCGTAGTGTAGATTAAAGGTCATCAAAAGAACTTATAACTGAACCTTGTAGTGTAGTTTGAAGGTCGTCGAAAGAACTTATAACTGAACCTCGTAGTGTAGTTCGAGTTTTCTAAGTTCAATCTATGTACTTCGACTTTCTGTAATTATAACTTCAATATTCATAATGAATAAAATTTGTAGTTTTATCCATATATTGTTCTCTCTTTTGTGCAATTAATAATTGCAACTTAAAAGTTTTAGAAAATCCTTAGCTATCAACAGACTTGATATGTCTTTACTAACTACCGTTTGAGTTGGACTAGTCATACTTTTTCCTCTCAGTATGATGAGTTGTCGAAGAGTTTCTTTTAGACTCAGGTGCTAAGATTTCTCCTCTATCCTTAGTCTTTCTAGGTATTGGATCAAATGTATGATAAAAATGACTAAGTTATAATCAAGTGTTGAGAATTTAAAAACGAAGCTCATCACACGGTAGGCTTGTCATAGGAAAAACGAACGTCATTTGTGAAAATAACAACATTAGAATGATCACGTCATTCAGTGACTCAAAAGTATGATGATTATGATGAAATAGCAACACATAACATAGTAGGTCGCTATTGGAAAACGAACATCATTTGTGAGAGTGACGACGTTAGGAGGATCATGTCGTTCAGTGACATAGAAGTATGATAACTATGATGAAATAGCAACACATCACATAGTAGGTCGCTATCAAAAAATGAATGTTATTTGTGAGAATGACGACGTTAGGATGATCATGTCGTTCAGTGACACAGAAGTATGACGACTATGATAAAATAGCAACACGTCACATAGTAAGTCGCTATTGGAAAATAAACATCATTTATGAGAATTAGACGTTAGGAGGATCATGTCGTTCAGCGATATAGAAGTATGACGACTATGATGAAATAATAACACATCACATAGTAGGTCGCTATTGAAAAACGAATGTTATTTGTGAGAATGACGACATTGGGATGATTACGTCGTTCAGTGACTCAAAAGTTTGACGATTATGATGAAATAGCAACACATCACATAGTATGTCGCTATTTTAGAAAAGTATTTTTTTGAATAAAAGTTAAGCATCGTCTATCAGAAGTAACCATTAGCATGATAGTTTTGTGAACCCACCATCCTATTACAGAGGATTGGTGAGGAAATCCGGAGGAAAAACAAGTAAGAAAATTATTACCTCAATTTGCTTCTTTCTTTACTACAATACAACGGACCAAGAGCTTACGAGTAATATTTTTTTAGAAATTTATCATTGATAGGCATCATGATTTCATCGCCGTTCTTGATTGATGAGACGATACGCTCCATTTAAGTAGATAATTTTTACTACAAATGGTCCTTCCCATTTTGGCTCGAACTTCACTTTTTTTTGTAGTTCAGAATCATTAGGCGTCGACAACGAGAACCATGTCACCTTCCTTGAATGTGCGGTATCTGACTTTCTTATTGAATGCTCTGAAAATCCGAGCCTGATAGAATTCAATATGTTGTTGAGCCTGTAGTCGCTTTTCATCTAGCAGCTCTAACTCTTCGAGACGTCAGTGGTGATTTTCTTCCGTCATCATGCCGGCTGCAAATGCTATCCGAAGAGATGGAATTTGGATTTCTAGTGGTAATATGGCTTCACATTCAAATACTAAGGAGTATGGTGTTGCACCTATCGGTGTACGAACTGTTGTGCGATAAGCCCACAAGCTTTGACCCAATTTCTCATTCCAATCTCTTTTGTTTGTCGAGACCACCTTAGTAAGAATTTTAACAATGGTCTAGTTGAAAGCTTCTGCTTACCCATTAGCAGTAGGGTCGTAAGCTGTTGAGGCTAAATTCCTGATTCTAAATTTATTGCAGAATCGAGTGAAGGCTTGGCTGACGAACTGGGGGCTATTATCGTGGATGATACGGCGCGAAACACCATACCTGTATATGATGTGGTGTTTTATGAATTTAACCACATCACTTGTCTTGACTTCTTTTAATGTGATTGCTTCGGCCCATTTGGAGAAATAGTTAGTTATCACTAAAATGAAGCGATGTTCTTTGAAAGAGGGTGGAGATATCGGGCCAACAATGTTCATACCCCACGTCTCAAATGGCCATAAAGTGGCTGATGGATGAAGATGTTCGGGTGGATGATGCATGTAATTAGCATGTATCTAGCAGGCATGACATCATTTAGCATAGGTAACGACGTCCCTAACCATATTTGGCCAATAATAACCCAGTCTATGAAGTCGGTCCCACAACTTAGGGCCGGGCTGATGAGCTCCACAGATGCCATCATGCGCCTCCTTAAGAGCTTCTTCTGCTTCTTTGCTGGACAAGCAGTGAAGTAATAGTTCATCATATGACCTTCGATATAAAGTCTAGGACTGGGAATTATAGTAGAATCTAGGTGCTCGCATGCGAACGGATTCTCTTTCTTTGATGCTTTCGGGCAATAAGCCATATAATACATAATCAATGATCGAAAACCGCCAGTCTCTGGATTCAAGCGTGGTAGGCTCTTCCTCAACAGCATTAATTTGCAATACATACTTAGACTAGAATAATTGCCTACTTGTCACCATGATTTGCTGGGTGGCTCCTTCAGCTAGGGCCAATGTAGCTGCAAGAGATGCTAATGCATCGGCATAAGTATTCTTGGGATGAGGTATAGTCAATGTAGAAGCCTTCAAAGGAGTTGGCCAATGCAATGGCTATGGTATGATAGGGAATGAGGTCCTCATTCCTAACTTTATATTCTCCTTTTACCTGATTGACGATGAGTTGTGAATCACCATACGTCTCTAGATGCTTCACCCCTAGCTGTTTGGCTATGTCAATGCTAATTAACAAAGCATTGTATTCGGCTACATTATTAGAGCATGGCTCTGTTAAGGAAACAGCTCGAGGTAGTACATGATTTTGTGGGGAAATGAAGACTACCCCCACTCCGGCAATAACTGGACCAGTAAGGCTTGCTCTTGCTGCACCATCGAAGTATAATTACCATACATGTTCTTTTGATATACTATTGGCTTCATACGTCTCATCAGGTATATCCTGGTACAATTTGACCTTCCCGTTCAATGGGTGATTGGCTATAAGATCACAAATAGCTTGAGATTTTACTACCTTTTGAGGTTTGAAGTGAATATCATACTGGGATAGCAACAACTTCCATCTTGCAAGTCGTCAGTTCAATGCACCGGGCTGTGTCATGAACACCCGTATAGGATTGATCTGAGAAATGATATGTATGGTTTGTCCAACTAGGTAATGTCGCATCTTTTGGACTGTGAAGACCAGAGCTAAGCATTCCTTTTCAATAGGAGGATGGCGAGGTTCAGCTCCTGATAAAATCCTACTGAGATAATATATGGCATGCTCATGGTCATTATCATCATCTTATGTTAAGAGTCCTACTACGGCATGCTCTGTAGCTCGAATGTATATCAGGAATGGTCTACCTGACTTTGGTGCAACCAAAACAGGTGGACTGGAGAGATATTGCTTGATCTCTTCAAACGCTTTCTGACAAGCCTCATCCCATACGAAAGATACCCCTTTCTTCATGAGTCTTGAGAATGATTGGTACTTGCCTATTAGATTGGAGATGAACCTACGAATGTACGCCAAACGCCCCTGTAGACTATGAAGTTTCTTAAGGTTTTTTGGAGGCGGTGTTGGTCTTCTTGTTTTGATGATGCTTTAACAAACAATTTAGGACTAATATTGTTTTTAGTATTTTGTTTTGTATTGTTTAGTATACACAGGAAAACGAGTTACATGGATATTGAAGCCTATGCAAATCAAGTCAACCAATTAAGTTCAAGCTTCATAAGCTTCATTCTTGGTATACTAGCTTCATAAGCTTCATTCTTAGTATACACAGGAAAACGAGTTACATGGATATTGAAGCCTATGCAAATCAAGTCAACCAATTAAGTTCAAGCTTCATAAGCTTCATTCTTGGTATACTTAGTATAAATTTATATGTAATGTGTGCTAAATTCTACAAGCTCAAATTTACACACACATTTTTTTGTGAAATTTCTCAAATCATAGGTGTTTTTATGCAAAATATATTTTAATATGCTTTGGACTATACAAACATTATTAACATCTTTTATTAAGTCCATAAAAACATTACACAAATTTTCAAAACTTGATTTGAGCTAAATGAAAAAATCAACATGTTTATAAATACATGTATTTTAGTGTTTTTGAATATTTCTGAGATTTCACAAATGGTAAGAGCAAATTAAAAATTCCTTTTCCAACGTGTTCATATTCATGTTTATAAACTTTTCCCAAAGTTTTACATTTTTTAGAATTTATTTGTTATTTTTAAAAAAAGTTTGAATTTTGTGTTTACTATTTATTAGAGGCTGAAAACCTGTTATCAGTCGATTGATGAAACGGCCTACAATCTTCAATAGTTTCTGTTTCTTAGTAGGTCGACTGACCAGTTAACTAATAAGGTCATCAGTCGACTGACGAGATTCATCAGTCGACTGATAAGCGGTTAGCTGCCTGTAACGTTCAGCTCGTCAGTCGACTGATTCAGCTCATCAGTCGACCGATGGCTGTAACGGCTAGTTTTTCCAGCCTTTTGTATTTTTGTCTTTTTGTTGGATTCTCTTAGTTTTTGGGCTTTGGTTTTCATCCTATAAATACCCCTCAATATTTCACTTCTGAAAGGTATCTAAGAGGGTTTTAACAAGTGTTTTAAAGAGTTTAAGAGATCGTTTAAGTTTCTTTTGAAGTTTGGTTTTTGTTTACAAAGAGGAAGCTTGCATCATCGTTTGAGGAATTCATCCTCAATCTATTCATTCTACTCTTTGTGTTTATAGAGAAGTTTTCCTAACTCATTTATCTAGCATTTTATTCTTGATTTTTATATTTATATCATTGCTAGTTTATTATTTGAGTTGGATTTTATTTGAACTCATTTTATCACACACATCCCTATCTGAGCTTTTAGTATTTCATATATTATATATTGGGTTGTGAGATTGTGAGATTGTGATATTGTGAGAGTGAGCTACATTGTGTTCTCATCCATTATAGAGAATAAATCATTTGTAATTGAGCTTTATTTGTGAGTATCACTTTGTAATATACATTTACACTGAGAGGTGTGTGGTGAGGACGTAGTCGATACCAAGAGGAGTGACATCGGTAGTAAAGCCTAGTGAGAGGTAGTAAAGCTGAGCACTCGAGGGAGGCGATACGTAAGGACCAATATTTGAGGTTGTAGTTTACATATGTACATTGTGAGTGTCTTATAGAGTTTTCGGTGAACTAGAAAACCGAGTGTGTAAAGAAGTTCCGGCTTCTAAATCGGGTGTGTCGATATAGTAAAGATCTCCTCGAGGTGAGGAGTGGAGACGTAGGTCAAGTGTTGACCGAACTCCGTGATCATATCTTGTGTTTGAGTTTGCTTTGTGTATATTTATTTGTGCTTGTAATTTATATTCTTACTCATAACTCATTCATATATCTTTTGCAAGAATTAATTAATCAAGAAAGTTTTTAATTGGCATAAAATCGGAATTAGATTAGCATTGACCCTATTCACCCCCCCCCCCCTCTAGGGTCTAACAGGCGGAAGCTCTTGAATAGCCTTGACTTTATCTGGGTCAAGGCGAATTCTGTTAGTTGTGACTATGAACCTAAGGAATTTACTTCTGGCTATTCCTAGGAATGATTTGGTTGGGTTCATCTTCAATTGGTGTGTCCGCATGAGATCAAACATTATTTTCAAGTCATGTAAATGGTCTTCCTTGTCATGACTTTTGACTATTAGGTCATCAACATAACATTCCATAGTCTTCCTTAAATGTTCTTGGAAAATAATGGTCATGACACGTTGATACGTAGCACCAGCATTCTTCAACCCAAAGGGCATTACTATGTAATAGTATATCCCTGAAGGTGTTCGAAAAGAAGTATGCTTCTCATTATTAGGATACATCTTAATTTGGTTGTACCCTAAGAATCCATCCATAAAGGACATCCTTTCAAACCCGTACGTATTGTCAATAATGATATCCGTGATGGGTAAAGGAAAATCGTCCTTTGGACAAGCCGAATTTAAATCTCGAAAGTCAATGCATACTCGAATTTTCCCGTTCTTTTTCAGAACAGGAATGATATTGGCCACCCAGTCAGGATGTTGTTCCTTGTAGATAAATCTCGATTCAATGAGCCTTTTGACTTCAATTTCAATAGTTTCTATGATTTGGGGTCAAAATCGTCGTTGTTATTGCTTAATAGGCTTAGCGTCTGGTTTGATGTTGAGGCGATGCATGGCTACCTGAGGATCAAGACCCAGCTTGTCGTCATAATTTTAAGCGAAGATATCGATATATTCACGAACAAGAGCGACGAGGTCCTCCTTTTCTTCAGGTGATAGGCTATTACTTATGAATATGAGTTTCGCATTCGACTCGTCTCCCATGTTTACTTGAATCATTTTATCGTTCGTAGGAGGTTCACGTTGTTCAAAACGATTTCCCACTATATGCCAAGTTGCCTACTCAATGGATCTTCAAACAAGGGTAACTGATTATCCTTTTGAGTCTCTATTGGCTGAGCCGAAGTCATGTTGACCATGAGTTCTTTGAATACAGCACCAGTGCTGACATCTGAATCCCAACAGGTCGATTCAGATGAAGAATTAGTGAGGCTTCCTTCCGACTCTTTGTTGGCTTTGAAGCATAATGTTAACGGTGGGGATTCATATCCCAACCCCCTACGAGTTTTGTGATAATAATCATCAGGTTTCCCTTCTGGAACATAGGCAGATTTAAGAGGTATCTTTCGTCCTTTGCCAAACTTTAAACCTTCTTTGCGGGTGAAGTCGTATCCTATTTTCCTCATAAGATATAGCGCTGTTGGCGTAAAGTATGAGAATTGAGGGGCTCTTACTTCCTTTTCAGATTCTTCCCAAATGGTTTGCATTGGACCTTCAGTTTGCCCAAAGATGATGTCTTTTGACCATTATTCTTGGCTGGTACTATGAAGACTGCTTATGAAGATTCGACCTGCTGTTGACTTGTCATGAAAGATGATTGGATCGACATGTGCAAAGCGGATTCAGTATACAGTCGTGAAAGGGGATCTGATATCACATCAGTACTACTACCTGGCATATCAGAGTTACATCCAACACACGGTAAGTAATCTAAATCATTATTGTTATTAAAGATAACTTCCATGTCATCAGCGTCATTTACATCCAGACTTTCAATACCAATTATGACGGGTTCAATGTCATTAAAAATAAGATCTTGTTAGCACTCGGACTCAGTATTGGACTCATTACCGCTATCGAGGTCCTCAACTAGTGGTAACTCAATTGGCTCAGCGTCAAGGTAGTGGATGAAATCTGTAAAATAATTCTTAACCCTCTTGAATATGGTTGCTTTTCTGTGACCATTGTTCTGACTTTGCCGCTCTCATCTATTGATGTAGAGTGGATAGAACAATCAAATTGTTATGGATCCATGACCGACCCAATAACAAATTATAAGACGTCTCTGCATTAATGACATAGCAGGTGACATCTGTCCTCAAGTCACTCATTTGGCATTTGAGCTTGATTTTACCTAGGGGACTAGTGTTGGAAGCATTAAAGCCATAAATGGTGGTTCCTGTTGTTGACAATCGATGCAGTAGGACCCCAAGATGGTGAATGAGCCTCAAAAGTATGATGCTCAAAGCAGAACCCGGGTCAACCTGAATTCGATCTACCCGAATAGAACCGATATACCCTGTAAAGTATAAGGGTCTATCATGCTTCGGATTTCTCATGTGCATATCCTCTGGAGAAAAGGTGATGCATGGCATCCGTCCTTGAAAGATTTGATGACATTGATGGTAGGCCTCCAATGTTTCCTCTATCGCATTTGGTGGAAGGTGAGCAAGGAAGGTCTCATTATCCACCAATTCTTCGCGGAGGGCTTCTCTTGGTGATCGTGATAAGCGTAAGAGCTCAAACAAGGTAATCCTTGCCGGGATGTTGGCTAATTGAGCTAACACATCAAACTGAAAAGGACCCTTCGAGCTCTCTGGAACATCCTTCCTGAGTGTCTTGTTGTAACGAAGTTCCTTCACCTTGGGATCATGGGCAGACTCTTGTACTTTATCCGCCACCTCCTTCTCCGGTCTTGGTGGTGCAACCACTGCTTTAGGGTATTTCTTTAAATACTCCTTTCCTCCATGGATTCATGATATCTGCACAGGTTGTGTGGTGAACGCTGGCTGCTCGTCTTCGGAACTGCTGAGGGGCGTAGTTTTAACTTCCTCATCAGGAATGATGGACACAGCATTGCAGGATTTTTCCCTGGATTTGGATTTCTTCGAGTCCGTTGAACTCCATTGCCCATCTACTAGTAGGTCAGGATGAACCTGTTGGATCCTTTTGTTTTGATGATGTTTAACAAATAATTTACCACTAATATTATTTGTCTAGTGTTTGTGTTTTCGTATTTATTCTAGGCAAACAATGTGTTAGAGGTTGGATGGAATCGAGCAATCATGATCATATCCAATGGAGATTGGCGGAATTGTGGAATGAAGCCTATGCAATTCAAGTTGAAGATCCAAGTTCAAGCTTCATTCCCATGTTTACCAAGTCGAGCTCATTGAAGACCTTCATCAAGCTTGGGTATAAAGTTTATAATATTTATAGTATAGGTTTATACTTGTGTGTTAATGCTTTAAGCTCATATTATTCACACACACGTATTTGTTGATTTTATCAAAATATAGGTGTTTTTGATAAAATATTATTTTATTAGTTTATAGACTTCAACGTCACTTTATACATAGTTTATCAAGTCTATAAAAACATTTCGCAAAGTTTCAATAGTTTGTTAAGTCAAATGTCAAAAACATATATGTTTAGTTTTCATGTTTTTGAACATATTTGAAAAATGAAGAGTTTTCACAAATGAGAGGTGATTTTTGAAAACCAGATTTTGTAACATGTGTATTATCATGTTTACAATCATTTTTCAAAGTTTTATATTTTTTGATTTTATTTGCTATTTTTTAAAAGAGGTTTAAAAATCTGATTTACTGTTTTAATCAGGTTGATATAGTGTTATCAGTCGACGGATGAATGTGTTCAGTCGACTGAAGAAATCGCCTAGAATAACCAAAAGTTTCTGTTTTGTTTTAGTCGACTGATGAGATCATCAGTCGACTGATAAGGTCCGTCAGTCAACTGATGAGCTGGAAAACGCCTCTAACGGTCAGCTCACAGTCGACTAATAAAAGTCGTCAGTCGACTGATGCTGTAACGGCTAGTTTTTTTCAGCCTTGTCCTGTTTTGGGTTTTTGGGTTTTTGGTCTTTTTACCTTGTTTTTCTTGTGTTTTGGGGTTTCTATAAATACTCCTCAAACCTCAGACCAAAAAATGACCTAAGAAAGTTATTAAACAAGCTTTAAAAGGGTGTTTAAGTTTTTTTTTAAGTTTGTTTAAGAGTTTAGTTTGTGAAGCAATTTTCACAAGAGCAAAGTGGAGATCATCCTTTGGTGTTTGAGCATTCACTCTTCTCCCTCTCTCTTGTTATCCATAGAGAAGTTTTCCTAAACTCAATCTAACTTTATATTTATATTGTTTGATTATCATTTTATTAAGCTAGTATTTATATTGAGTTTAGTTGATTTTATTTACACTTTGTTTACACACACAACCATTGAGCTTATTGTACTTGCATACATTATATAATTTGGGTTGTGGGGTTTGTGACATTAAGAGTGAGATTATATTGTGTTCTCATCCATTATAGAGAACAAATTTATTTATATTGTGAGCCTAATTGTGAGTTTCACTTTGTATTACACTAGTACACCAAGAGGAGTGTGTGGTGAGAGACAAGGTCATCCCAATAGGAGTGGTAGGTGATAATGCCTAGAGAGAGGTTCTAATTCCTAACACTTGAGGGAGACACGAGTTAAAGACCAACACTTTAGGTGGTAGTTAGTGTGCTTACATTGTGAGTGATTGTAAAGTTTTCGGTGAGCTAGAAAACCGAGTATGAGGTATAAACGTTATTCGGGTGAGTGTAGAAAACCCGGTTATGATAGTGAAGATCTCCTCGAGGTGAGGAGCTGAGACGTATGTCGTGGGGACCAAACTCCGTGATCATATTATTTGTTTGTGTTTGTCATTGACATTCCTTTATATTCGTGCTTATCATTTATATCGTCTTTGTCAATTGCTTGTTGTTTATATTGCCCTATCACTTTAGTTGTTTGTTTACCCTTGTGTTACTTGTATATCCTTGCACATATATTGTTCATATCTCTTGTGTTATGATATATTTGTTAATTAGTTTTTAAGTTGGTATAAATCGGATTAGATTAGCATAAACACTATTTACCCCCCTTTAGGGTTCCTTCCTAGTGGTATTAGGGTGCTTTTAGAACCCACATGACTCCTCCTTTGGGAGTGGTATAAGGAACCATACCCTTCTCTTTCTGCTGATGAGGATCGAGGTTCATAATCCTGGTCTCTGCTTGAGGAATTGGCTTCACACCGTCATGAACTTGAACTTCCGCGAAGTCTCCGAACTGCAACGAGACCATGTTTGTCGACACCTTCTTCTGGTCTGCCTGAAGGGTCATAACACCTACATCCAACAAAGATTGGATCTTATCTTTCAGGATATAATATGCCTTGGTTGGGTGATGCACCATCCTGTGGTATATGCAGTAGTTAGGATCATCTGCCCTCAATACTTTTTCAAGTCTCCTCAAATTGGGGAGCTTGATCTTATTTGTCTTTATCAAAGACTTGAGGATCAGGACAATGTTCTCATGTTTAAAATCATATTTCTTCTGAAAGCGATTATCAGAAGAATTGTCTTTTTGCTTTGCAGAGGATTTAGGAGAAGGGTTGGTATTAACCGCCAAGGTGTCTTTCCCCTTTGATTGCTTTTAAGGGTTAAAGTTGCATTTATTCCCTCCCTTTTTAGGATGAGACTCCTGAGGTTCTTCAACCTCTATCCTCTTGAGCATGTTCTCAACCTGCTCTCCCTACCAAACCAAATCTTTCCACGAACGAGCTTCAACTGCGCCCATCTTTGATAGTATGTTGATAGAAAGATTGTTTCGGCACATCTCCACAAGGGTTGCTTCCAAGACTTGATCCCGTGAAAGCAACGATAAATTTCTAAATCTTTTGACAAAGTCACTGGCAGACTCTGTATTTTTCTGCTTCTCTGCCAATAGTGCGGCCATAGACACCTCGGTGTCATCATCAAAGAACCTAGCCAAGAAAAGCTTTTCTACATCCCTCCAACATTTAATAAACCCAGGCTCTAGTCTGCGAAACCATTCAAAAACAACCCCTTATAGGGTACTAATGAATAGTCGAGTCATTATTGGGTCATTCTCCACTATGTGTCCAGTTTGCACCTGAAAATAGTAAATGTGTTGGGTAGGAGAGTCATTGCCATCAAATTGTACCAAATTGAGTGGCTTGAATTTCGGGGGATATGGGATGGTATCCCATTCAACTGGATAAGGTCTAGCTACCCCCAGGTCTTTGAAGTTTTCTTGGAGCTTCAATGCGTCAAGTTGCTTCTGGAAATCATCTAATTTTTGGTTCCGTACTTTCGTACGATGATTGGATTCAGCTTCAGATGATTCAGAATGAATATGCAGAATCTTTTCCGCCTCATCTTCTTCATCATTGCCATCTTGATTTCGATGGCTATTTTCTTCCTCGGCGTGTGAAGGTCGCCTAAGCCTTGATCCTGAGGCTTTGGACCTTCTTCTTTTTCTGTTGTTTCTCCCCGAGGAGTCTCTCTACCATTGCTTCTAAGCGTCTGATAGATTCCTGTTATTGAAGGATGGTTGATTGTTGCTCTTCCATCTTCCTTGCCATGTTTTCCTCACTTCCAGTCATGTGAGCACTTGCCTGTTCACTTTGATCGGTATTGGAAGGTCGAGAGGTTGCAATAGCTGAGTTCTCAGGCTCTTCATCTGCCTTATCTGTAATGCCTGCTAATCATCGATAATCTAGCGGGATCACCACACCAGTATAAGTATGAGTGTGCCGATACACTCCTTGTCCATCAACAAGCATTTCACCTGACCCTGAAGAGTACTCAGGATCAGAAGATTCATAAGAATCAACCGAGACTTTGCTCTTGCCCTTGCTAACCATATTAATCTTCACTTCAATGTGGTGATTCTTGGATGCTTGTTTCTTGGGACGAAAGTGTCTTCTTCCAGATGATGAGATCGTCGATGGCTTAGTCAATTGTTCGAAGACTGGAGATTTGTGTGCTGACTCCCCACATGGGCATTGGGAAAGCACTACAAATATAAGCTTCTCACAGCAGCAACGAGATGGTCTACTGGGTATTGTGTGTTTCTTGGAGGAAATCTAATATTATGAAAGAGTAAGAAACAGAGTGTAGCCTCTCGATCTACAGCTGAGTCTGAGTGTCGAGTCATGGCGAATTTGACTTACGAGCTAATCTAGATTAGAGATATACTAATAGAGATTGGTTATTCTCCGGAGTATCCCATGAGCTTGTATGGAGACAATAAGGCTGCCATTTACATAGCTGAGAATTAGGTATTTCATGAGAAGACAAAACACATAGAGATTGATTGCCATTTGATTCGTGAGAAGATAGAGAAGAGAATCATTAGAGCTAAGCACATACCATCAGATCATCAACTTGCAGAAATTCTCATTAAACCTCTTGGAAAAATATAAATAAATTTTATTTGTAACAAACTGGGCAAGTACGATATGTATGCTCAGCTTAAAGGAGAGTGTTGAGAGAGTAGTATGTTCATTATTGATTAGTCCCACGTTGGTTAGGGACAAGCATCTTTATTTCCTTAAACACTATAAATAACATCCTAGAAAGAGCTAATAAACTCTCTAGGGTTTTCACGATTACACTAAGTGATGTTAAGTTAACATTGCTGTATTTATTTTGTTACTTACCTTAAGGGGGAACCATTAACCTGCTTGTCTTTTTTGTGTTTAATTTGTTAAAATATTATTTGAAAATTCTCAAAAATTTGTGTGCGCTATATGGATTACTCTGTATGACTCCTTTCTTTATTATTGGACATTTCGAGATTTCACAGTTACAAAATTGTTTCTAACCGTGAACTACCGATGCTTGAAAGTAGCATGTGAGTTTTTGTTTGTAGGGAGCTTGAGTTAAGCTGATTGGTGATCACTAATCACTGATGAATTTCTATTTGTGCAGTAATAATGGAAGAACTATCACTATGAAACACCCATCAACCCTTGTGCTTCAGGTCGGGTACCAAGAGTAGTGGATCCGACAATCCGCTGCGGCAGTTGCTGATTTCACTCTCAACCGATCAGCCTTATCAGCTTTCATTGTTAATCTTTGCCTTCAGATTTCACGTACGATCGCATAAAATCTCGTGCATCTTTGCTTGCATTGTCCCCATTTTATGTCAACATGTGTTCACGTAAAATGCATCCAAGGAGTAATATCTCCTCATCGATGTCATGTAGTACTAATTATATGATGTACTGTTGATGCCTGAGTTCTCAACACTGTGGGATTAGAGGCTGATCTCAAATAACAACGGGGTTGAGGGTCAACAACGAATATGTTAGGGGTCCCTTCATCCCCTCTGGTGGCCGATCCTTTGATAGGATGAGGATCCTGCAAAACCACAACACGTTAGAGGACCAGAGTTAGGTTCTCCGGTGATCCCTCCGACGATTAAGTTAGTCTTTAGCTTGAGTGGAGAAGGATATCGATGAACTGGACTAGTTAAGTGTGCATAAATTGCATTATTTAGTAAGGAATTGCTCTCTTTAGCCAGAGATGGCTTACATTGGTTAGTAGGTGATGAGTCAATATACACCATGCTGAGAGGGGTGAAGATGTAATTTTGGCCGAGGTCAGGCAGGCAGCTAAGTCGGCAGACGCATTACAAGTATCGGCTGCAGATGAGATGAGTCATCTATGAGCTTGATGTGATGGTGACTAGGGAAACGTAATGCGGATGGAAAGCGGTGAGTCATGGAGACTATCGTGGCAGCAACAATGACGACACTAGCCAGCTGTCGGTGAGGGGGCTCGAGGTCAAGCAGCCTCTCGACTCGGCTCTGCGAGACGGCCGACAAAGGACGCCTCTCGACTCGATCTTGCGATCAGGCCAATAAGTACCGCCTTTTTAGTCGGCCCCGAACGTTGTCAACCCGGCCTTGTGGAGTGAAGAGGAGTGGGGTCAGCTTGAATGGTGAGTTGCTTGAACGGTGAGTTGAGAGGGGACTGTAGGCATCAAAAATTGCCGATAGGTCCCCGCACACAGCTCAGTGTTAACGAGCGACGATTGAACGTCACTACCCGGTTCACAAGAGTTCAAACGACGTCGGTGAGCGCCTGAAGTGAACCGACGAACTACGTGAGCCAACAAATCTCAGAACAACGGGGACACGGACTGACCGGAAACCCCGTGATCACTGCAAACGAACCAACGCCCTTCAACTCCCGTTGGTCCCACTGATAATCCAACCGATGGGATCTACAAGGCTCTTCGTCAGAATTCCAACGCATCCGAAAGCACTCAAATCCGAGTTCGGACAAGAAATCAACGGCGGGACAACGACGGACAGTCTCGGACTGAACCGAGGCACCCGGGGCATCTCGGCAGGCTCGAAACACCCGAGGGGTGTCTTG